>JAIMZG010000208.1:0-33254 GCA_020466075.1 Colletotrichum coccodes | reverse complement strand
ACCAAGACCGTGCACCGGCAACTGCGGAGGCGGTTCCACGACTCACTCGCCGCGCCGCCCTCCTCCCACCACGACCCGGGCCCCACGGACCCACGGGGAACCCGTCCCCTCCGGCACGTACGATTACATCGTGGTCGCGCCGCGCCGGCGGTATCCCTCTGGCCGACAAGCTGAGCGAGGCGGGCAAGAGCGTGCTCCTGATCGAGAAGGGCCGCCGTCCTCAGGCCGATGGGGCGGTACCATGAAGCCCGCTTGGCTCGAGGGCACCAACCTGACCAGGTTCGACGTCCCGGGTCTCTGCAACCAGATCTGCGCGACTCGGCCGGCATCTCCTGCCAGGACACCGACCAGATGGCCGGTTGCGTCCTCGGAGGAGGCACTGCCATCAACGCTGCCCTCTGGTGGAAGGTAAGGCGTCGTCCCACCCAGCCGTCAACGCTCGAGCACTGACCGTCCGCAGCCATACGCCCAGGACTGGGACTACAACTTCCCGTCCGGCTGGAAGTCGGGCGACGTGGCCGCCGCGACGAGCCGCGTCTTCTCTCGCATCCCCGGCACCACCACCCCCTCCCTGGACGGCAAGGTCTACCTCACCAACGGCTTCAACGCCATCGCCGGCGGCCTCCGGACGGCGGGCTGGAAGGAGCTCGACCTCAACGCGAACCCCAACTCCAAGAACCGCACCTTCGGCAAGACCCCCTACATGTACTCCGGCGGCGAGCGCGGCGGGCCGATGGCGACGTACCTCGTCTCGGCCAGCAAGCGCGGCAACTTCAAGCTGTGGACCAAGACGGCCGTCAAGCGCGTGGTCCGGACCGGCGGACACATCACCGGCATCGAGGTCGAGCTGTACCAGGAGGGCGGGTACGCCGGCACGGTCAACGTGACCCCTGTCTCGGGCCGGGTGATCCTATCCGCGGGCACGTTCGGCAGCGCCAAGGTTCTGCTGCGCAGCGGCATCGGGCCGACGGACCAGCTCGAGGTTGTCAAGGGCTCCGCCGACGGGCCGACGATGATCGCCAACTCGTCGTGGATCAACCTGCCTGTCGGGTACAACCTCGAGGACCACACCAACGTAAGTCTAAACGCAAGCGCGTTTCGCGTCGAGGACAACACAGCCGCTGACAAGACACAGACCGACTCCGTCGTCACCCACCCGGACGTGCAGTTTTACGACTTTTACGAGGCGTACGCCGGCCCCAACGCCACCGAGAAGAACGCCTACCTCCAGAAGCGGAGCGGCATCCTCGCGCAGTCCGCGCCCAACATCGGTCCCCTGTGAGTCGACCCATCACCGCCCGAACCCCGTTTCCAGTCCAATGCTAAACCCGTGCCAGGTTTTTGAGGAGATCAAGGGCGCCGACGGCATCACGCGCCAGCTGCAGTACACCGCCCGCATGGAAGGCAGCCTCGACGTCCCCGACGGCAGTAAGTCGTTCATCCACCCCCCCCCCCCCTTCTCCCTATATCCCATGTATACGAAGGAAGCCCTGTCGGCTGACACCTCTGCAGAGGCCATCACCATCAGCCAGTACCTCGGCCGCGGCGCCACCTCCCGCGGCAGGATGACCATCGGAACCAACCTCGGCACTGTCGTGTCCACGGTCCCCTACCTGCGCGACAAGAACGACGTCGAGGCCGTCATCAAGGGCCTCGAGAACCTGCAGACCTCGCTCAAGAGCGTGCCCAACCTCATCTGGAACTTCCCTCCGCCGGGCACCACGGTCAGGGACTACGTCAACAACATGCTCGTGTCGTACTCGAACCGTCGCGCCAACCACTGGATCGGTGAGATCTTGCCCGCTGTCCCCTTCTCGGCCCCCTGCCAACCCCCCCCGGCGCGCGTGCGCCCACGTCCGGGGTACTGCCCGGGGTGCCGTCCTCGACCCTCCTTACTGACACTCACAGGAACGAACAAGCTTGGCACCAAGGACGGCCGCGGCTCCGGCGGCGACTCGGTCGTCGACGTCAACACAAAGGTCTACGGCACCGACAACCTCTTCGTCGTCGACGCCAGCATCTTCCCCGGCATGGTCACCTCGAACCCGTCGTCGTACATCGTCGTCGCTGCCGAGCACGCCGCCGCAAAGATCCTCGCCCTCGCCCCCGCGACGGCGCAGCCGATTTACGCCCAGTGCGGCGGGTCGACATGGAGCGGCAGCTTCCAGTGCGCGGCCGGGCTCAAGTGCACCGTCAAGGATTCGTACTACTCCCAGGTGCGTCACCCTCTCCGCGAAACCCTCCCCTCCCCTCCCCTCCCCTCTCCTCCTCTGAGCTCTCCTGCACTGAGGGTTAAAGATGACGATGCTGACGTGGTTGATAGTGCCTCTGAGCAGGAATCCAAGGCAAGGAATCCAAGGCTGGACGTCCAAGCCGAGAAAAGGCCCACGTTACGCATGCTGTTCTCGGCCCCGCACCCCGTTCTCGTCTCTCCACATGTACATAGCTCGTCTTTTCAACCCTAAACTTCCAAGTACATATATATTCCCTGGCTTTTCTCTCGTACATACATATATATCCACACTTTGCCCCGCCGCCCGTTCCTTGAATCGCACCGGTTCCACGTTCCCCTGCCTCGGCCCGTCGCCTGAACATGCGCACCAATGAAACCCGCGCTCGGCAACACTCTCTTACCCCACACGCCAACTGACGTGGTCGCATCCGAGGGGGGGGCTGGATCTCCCGGCACCTGGGATCATCCCCAGTTTCTTGCCCTTCGGCACGCGAAGACAAGCAACCCAGGCCATCGTGCTCCCACCTCCCCTCTATCTAAGGTTTCCAATTAGCCTTGTCCAGCTATCCCTGTCCTCGTTACTCTCGTACCCTCTCGTACCCTCTCGTACCCTCTCGTACCCTCTCGTATCCTCAACAGAAGGAACGCTGTCATGTTTCCCACGTGTGTCTCGAAGCCCGACGGTGTCTTTTTTTATGTTCGAAGGTTACAAGTGTACACGTCTCTTTTAGTCTCCAGGCGCTTTGTGCCTGACAAGCTAGCCAGCCTGTGCCAGGGAGGGAGTGGGCGGGAACATGGGATGAGCGGGCGCCAACTCTATCGTTGTAATTTCACTGATTCGAGCGTCTGCAACGAGTCGTTCTAGCCTCTCGTCAGTAGTGGTGGTCTAATTAAGTCCGATTTAGTGATTGTTCTTGTGACCAAACTTCCGTAGAGAGACCGACCATCCCCCCCCCCCCCCTCTCCCCCCCTCTCTTACAGACGAACGACCGGTGCAACCTTCTGCATCGTCTGCCACCCGTGGCCACCGGCTCCGAGGTCCCCGCCGCGTGCGCCCCCCGCGCCAGAGCACCGGCTGAAGTGACGCTGGACACAGATCTTCCAGCACGGAAAATTCCAGAGTCTAGGCTCGACGCGGTTGCGTGCGTGGTCGAGCAGTTTAGCCTCGGAGCCGGTGGTGGCGGGGTCGGGGGTGCCTTTCTGGCGGCGACCCCGTCTCGGGTTCTCGCTGGGAAGCTCCGCCACTGCTGCAATATCGCGATACCCGCTCTGTCGTGACGCCTGGACGAATGAGGCGGGGACCACCCGACCACCCTCTGCGTATGACGTTGGTCAGGGACCAGCGTTGCGTTTCCCCGGATTCCGAGGGTTTGGCAGCTTGACGGGGACATGATAAAGACTGCGTCCCCCGTCCCAACGTCGGCAGTCTCGTCCTTCCCCTTCAGTGTCCTCACGATACCGCGCAGACGCCTTCGCCGCCTACAGCCCAAAATGCTCTCACTCAAAGCCCTCCTCGGCGCCGGCCTGGCCGCGACATCTGTCCTCGCCAACCCCATCCAGTCCCTCGACTTCGCCGGCACCTCCCTCGCGCCTCGCGCCGACCCGAGTCTGACGGGCTACCTCGGCGCCTTCTTCCTCGGCGCGGACCCGTACGTCTACCTGTACCTCTCCAACGGCAACAACCCGACCTCGTTCCGCGCGCTCAACGGCGGCTCGCCCGTCATCCGCCCGACAAAGGGCACCGGCGGCGTTCGCGACCCCGCCATCGTCGAGGGCGGCGGTGCGCAAAAGGGCAAGAAGTGGTACATTGTCGGCACCGACTTGGATATCGGAAAGGTGTGTATTGTTCGTCCGTGAGGGTTCGCGGTCGTGACAGGAGCCATGAACCTGGTAAATCTAAGTTGAGGGGGGCCTGTGCTGATCGTAATCTCGTCAGACAACTTGGGATGCAGCGCAGAGACAGGGGAGCAAGGGTATCTTCGTCTGGGAGAGCACTGACCTCGTAAATTGGAGCGGCGAGAGGCTCGTCGTCGTCGAGGATGTCAGCGCCGGCATGGTCTGGGCTCCCGAGGCCATCTGGGACCCGACCAAGGGGCAATACCTCGTCCACTGGGCGTCCAAATTCGTAAGTTTCTCCCATCGGCAACGTTCCGCCCGACGCGACATCTAGGGCTGACCGCCACCCACCGCAGTACCCCGCTTCGGATCCTAATCACACCGGCGCCCCCGGACCCATCGTGATCCGCTACGCCTACACCTCCGACTTCCGGACCTTCTCGGCCCCGAAGACCTACATCGACAAGTCGCCCACCAACATCATTGACCTCAACATCCTGCCGACGTCCTCCGACGGTCGCTCCTTTGTGCGCTTCCTGAAGGACGAGAGCCTCAAGACCGTCTTCGTCGAGGTCTCCACCACCGGTCTGTTCGGTACCTGGACGCGCCCCGGTGGTAGCTCCGCCATCATCGCCAGCGGCGTCGAGGGCCCGGCCGCCTACTGGGACAACCAGGTTGCCGGCAAGGCTCACGTCCTGCTCGACTTTTATGGCGACGATGGGTACCGCCCGTACGAGACGACCAACGTGGCCAGCAACGCAGGCTGGACCGCCAGCTCGCGAACCGGGTTCCCCAGTGGGCTGAGACACGGCGGCGTGCTGCCGGTCAACCAGACTATCTATGATGCTCTGGGAAGACGCTGGGGTTGAAGTGATTAAGCGGTAGAAACCATGTAGATATTCCCGATGTGGGCCACATATGTATGCAAACATTTAATCAAATGCCCGGCGGTGTGACTTTGTGATCGCCTCCGTATCTTCTTCCATCTCTTTCTCCCGTCTCGGTAGTGTTCTCCGTCCTTGATGCCCCAACTCTTCCGGTGGTACGGGGTGCAGATGCTGTCTTGCCCTTTCGACATTTTCCGTCGGCATCCAGATCCTGTGAGGTGTATACCCAGTGGCGAAGAACAATCATGGCCCGCATGGCCTAGTGTCCGGCGCGGGAGGTTGGCTGGAATGAACAGCTCCATCGATAACGTCCGAATCCCGACTTCGCCCCTTAACAAGCGCGGTCGATGCGCCTTCATATCTCGTCCAAAGCCGATCTCCACGCTCTAGTATCGATCAAACCTCTCGGACGGGAGTTCTGTGGCATGATTTCCGGTTCCCCCCGGGCTGATGGCGTGCATTTCGGACAAGCGCCGCCTGTCTTCGGGTTCGGAGCTATGCGACGCGGCCATGGGTTGTTGTGGGGCGTCGGCGGCAGTAGGCGCGAAGATAGACACGGTAGGGGCCGTCTGATGATAGCCATCGTGGTTGGGAGATCCGACGGCAGATTGGCGGTAATAACCCTTGTAGGAGTTCGAGTGATACGCGGACTGCGGCGGCGGGGAGTGAGGTTCCGATGGAGCGCCGGCGGCGGGCATTGGTGAGTAGGCATATGCCTGGTTCATCGCGCTGGGAGCAGCGGTAGAAGCTTTGCTCTTCCCCCGGCGGTTGCGTAACCAGATCCAGACAATACCGAACACGGTCAGCCCTACGACGGCCAGGCCGCCGATGACACCGCCAACAATGGCGCCAACAGGCGTGGCAGACGAAGAATCGCCCGCGGCGGTCTCAGCGGGGATGTTCTCGATGGTGGAGGCTGGCGCCGTTGCGCTTGACGAGGCCGATGCCGAATCCGATGTCGTCAGAGGCCTCTGACTCTCGAGGAGAAGCCTGCTGCCCTTGGCGCGGTTGTTGCCGCAACGAAAGCCAGTGATGGTGGCGATGGAGTTGCCGGTTATCGGTTTGATTGCCGTGACGCAGAGGGGAAAGTCGGTGTTGAAGTTGCTGTTGTTGTGGCATCTCAGCATACGCATGTCATTGTGAAGAGACAAGCTGGTCGATGGGGAGGGTGAGGGGGGGTTGGAAGAGAAAGTGGAGACGAACCAGCAGAGCGTGCCGAGACCCTGAGTGCTTTGGCTGCATATAGAGTTGAAGGCGTCGAGACAAGCCGTAAACGGTTGTGAGCCTGCCGTGCAGCCAAAGTAGCTGTCTTTTGTGACACATGCCTGGTTGGTATAACAATCGAACGGCTCACTGTCTGTTGACTCGACGTCAGTTTGTCTAAACAGAGCTTGGTCAAGACAAGCTCGGCGTACTATACTCATAGTATCCGCACGTCGGACCGCCATCTTGTCTCTTCAAAGCTATGGCCGCGAACCGCGGGTTGGGAGGTGGCGTTGGCACAGCGGACCGCTCTCCAATCTCATCTCGGGCCTGAATTGTTTGCGAAGGCAACGGCACGTCGTAACGGCCGATCTTGATCGCGACGGCTGGGAGAACGAGCCCTGTAAACAGGAGGGTCTCTGTTATCGCGACCATAACGGCAGCGGCATCCGACGTCAGGGGTGGATAGGCTCGAGCCAATGGGCAAAATGACACGAGGGATACGAGCTAGGAGTTTCAGAATACTGGGGCAGTCGAGACTTTGCGAGAGGATGGGAACGAACTGGATGATAATTAAGAAATACCAGGAGGAAGCAGTTCACGAGAGAAATTCAAAGGCGGCAAAGCGGGACAAAGGCCTCGCGGGCGGACAGAGATGGGGCCAAGTCAGATGAAATATGAAAGCAGGTCGGCGCACATGAGGCACAGGACAGATGCTGTGTAGCTCCCAAGGATGGTGACACGGGAGAACCGAGCCGATCCTGCAGGTCTTACTACTCAACAACGGCTGGATTTGCAGAATAGACCAGGTCAACATCCGTGGGATCAGTGATATCTCGCTCGCCCTCGCTAGCTGCGCCTCTGAGTTGGGTCATTGTGCTGCTGGTTTTCTCCATGTTTAGAAGAATGGACGAAGACGGCGCAAATATCGGGGAGTCAGGGTAATCTCAGCCTCAGCGAGCAGGACAGGAAGCGATGTTGACAAGCCCCTGATGGCAAACGACGGGCGCAGCGCGCAGTGGGCAGACGGACATCATTGTGCTGTCAAGGGCGAGAGATTCGTTCGATGAAAGAGCAGATCTTGCTGCGCCTGGCGAAGGATCAGCTACCCTGACACCGGCAACCAAATGTCGATGTGTCTGACGACACCATCACCAGCGACCAACCGCATCGTCCCAGACGTCGGGTCCTGGTGGTGTGGACGGCCGTGCTGGCAATGGATCCAAGCAACTGCCGGATCCGTTCCGCTTGAATGGCACTCGTCAACGTCGTGTCGGTTTTTTTTTGTTCGGGCTTTCGTTTCCGAGTCATCGTCTTTGCTTCACCTTGATTGATGGCCGCCTCGGATGGATCAATAGACTCGACAAGATAAAGAACAGAGGAGGGGGGGAGGTGCTGGAGCTAGAGAAGGAGGTGATGGTGGACAAAGACAGCAGGGAAGGAACGATAAGGCTGTGGGCAGCTCCAACCCGCAGATGCGCTAAGAATGGCTGGCCGCCTACTGGTCCGGGCTTCGGTCCAGTGGATTCCAATGTTTCCACTCAAACCTGTTTCTTGCCCTTCGCTCATTGGACGTTCGGTTCGTGGCGTTTGTTGGCGCACCACCCACCCGCTGCACCTCCCCTGCTTCTATTTTTACGGTCGCCACCAAATGTTTGTTCCTTCCATCTCACCTCGCCTGGTCTTGTCACACGCAATGGGTACCGTGAACATCTTCCTTCAGCGCTGCTTCTTTTCGTCACCAGACGCCGTTCACCCGCCCAAGGTCTCGAAAGGAAGCGCAATAGTTTGTATCAGTCAATCCTCGGTTCCCGTCTGCAGCTTGAAATAGTGTGCATAGACATCCATCTGGAGCACCTCAAAGGCATTGAGTATCTTTATGTAGTTAAGATACTATACAACACCACTATGGCAGCCAATGCGCTGCTTCTTACTCCTCGGCTGAGCAAAAGTCCGGCAACAGCCGGGCTTCCTCGGCATCCGAGCACGCCTGAGCCAGCGAAAGTTCATACTGGAGTCTTGTCAGCTCAAGCGAGTGGCGGGACACAATCAGCGACTCCTTGCCGATGTCGTACGACCACTTTGCATAGACGATGGACATGAGACCGAGTATAAACCCCACAAAGGCGAGGACGGCTGCCGCAGTCGCAATCCAGAAGTTGGCCGATTCCAACAGGTTCGGCCTATCTGGTCTGGGGAGAAACTGCCAAACTCCGCTCCTCGGCCCATCAAAGATTGCCAGGAGCTCCTCGATCCTTTCTCCCCAGTGAGGATAATCGGCCAGGTTCAGCTTTCGATCTCGACGGCAATAGCCCAAGCTATAGAACCGTTGCCCACGCTTCTCCAAGAATGATTCAGTCTGCTGGTTGTTGTGGGGAAACAAGAGATTAAGGGTGTCGAGCGCTTCGCAAATGATTTCTTGGGGTATCGTACATTGTTCTTTCTGATGGAGGTGAGAAGAGAGCCAGATTTTATGTTGATAAACCGAGACGATCCTTTCGCCACGGCTGATTTGGATGTCGAGGTGCTTGTCCAACCGATCGGTCCAGTTTATGCTGCAATTGTGATATGCAGCAAGACAACTCATGGTGAGCTTGGGGTTGATGGGTCGATGTTTCAATTCTTTAGCTGGCGCGCTGGGGAAAAATTCTTTTATGACTTCGTTTAAGGAGAGTTCCGTTCTCCAAACAGTCGTCGGTTCTGGTTCCACGTCCGTAACCACGCGCGTTCGGATTCTCGCCATGACGCTGAGAGAAGCTGCCACGCATGCAATTTCAGCATTCTGCTCGTTCTGTTGCCCGGGTGTCAAACTACTGTTTCTGAGCTCGTCCAGAACCTTTTCAAGAGGCTTGTGCACTGATTCTTGGATCGATGTCATGATCTTTCTCAACTTCTTGATATCCTCGGTTTCAGATGATGCCCCGGATATTGCGCGTCGGAGTCCAGCTGTCTCGCGCCTTACATACGCTGCTAGTGTGACATATTGGTCTGCGTCGAATAGCTCATGTGACATGACTGGCCAAATCTCCGTGCAGAGCCTGGTGTCCTGCAGTACCCTCTCAAGCTTCGCTCTGGTGAACATTTCCATCGTGGTGCTATTAAGAGACTTGACGTGATCGTCGACAGTCTAGGTTGGTGAGGGAGGCTGGGAGGGGAAGTACCCTGTGCGAAGATGAGCGAGCGTTCATCGGGACTTTGCAACTGACGTCACCTTGGTAGGAGGTTTGCCATCGGGATCCCCGAGGCAAACCCGTACCTGCACTGGTACTTTCTCGGGTTTGAGTGGCTAAACGTCTGCGGCAGCGGTTGGGCCAATTGCATTTCTCACAGAAGCAGGGCCAGAATGCAGGCGAAAAGGCCCGAATCTGCCTCGGAGGCGGACTAGGGCGGAGTTCTGACTCTTCTATAGTGTCCCGCCAACCAAGAGCCTTTCAGTCTGTCACCCTTCCTCCGTTCTGAAAAACTGCAGCCCAACATCGCAGCAAGTTCATGATACACCGAACACACACGCAATTGAACTCCATCATGAATTCACGGACAGAGGTCACGGCGACCAAAAAGCCACCAAGATTTGAGTTGGAAACAACGTCCTCACACGACAACGCGGTGCGTTCCAGCCAGAACCAACATGAACAAGAGTTATTCAAGGGGGAACAGAAAGTTGCGGTCGAAAAGCTCAATACGACATCAGTGTCGGGTGAGACGAAGCGCCTTCTAAGGCCTAGACATCCTCGGCCGGTACTTGAGTCAGGTCCTTCAGGAAGAACCGCTGCGTCACTCATCACCATCCCAACCGCAGGACTCGCCACCGTATCCGAAACTTCTATCACCAGTTCTGGCCCTGCACCGTCTACTGGCCTGATATCCGAGGACATAGGGCCCATGACCGAAGAGCGTTCAGCAGACGAAAAGCATATATTGTCGGTCAAATCTCCCAAGGTATGGAACTTCCCTGGTACCAGAATCTGGGTGGCACACGAGAGTGAGATTCCTGTGCCCCCTTACTTGAATTCTAAGTGGCTTGATATCAAAGAAGGCTTGATAATCGACTTGAAGGAAGTCGCCAACGAGATGATGGCAGAGCAAGCCAAGGAAAAACGCCGCCACAAGCAGCAACCGAAAAGGAGAAACATCGTCCCAGAGTTGAGAATGTCCGGACGCCAGGAGAGGTTCTCTTCGGACTCGGTCATTATCTCACCCTGCGTCTGGATTCTTTGCGGAAGCAAGTCATGCCGAGATAAGGTCCGCCGAGTTACGAAGACCCTGTTGCTACCACAAAACTTTGTTTGCCAACCAATACAAGTCCATGACGGCGCTCCCGAGTTTTATGTCGCGCGGGCCTCAATCCCTCTCAGCCAGCTAAGGCTTGATGTCGAGAAGGACATTGGGTTGAGGCATTTGGGAGGCACCATCCTTCACCACGTGGAAGCAAGCCAGTCCACTGGCGAGGATCGATCAGCGTGTGGTTTGCTGTGCTGCGCGACCTTTTTGAAAGATGGAAAGGTTTTGAAGCAGCGTATCTCGCGGGTTGGTGGTCTGTTGACTAAAAACTTCGGTGCCTACTGCCGAATCGGGTGCCCTATAGCCATGACGACTTCGCACGGAATCTTCGACTGTCTCTGGCTGGACAAAGAAGAGGAGGAAATCCTGACCGGTTCAAGAAGTCCCAACCCCAATCTGCTCACTAACGAGGACGAGTTTCTCTACGTGTCGAGCTCTGACTCTGACTCTGACTCTGACTCAGACCTCGAATTGGGCTCCGATCTTGGCCTTGAATCTGGGAGTGACAGGGGTGATGTCACCCCCAGTTCATACAAGGACCAGTCACTCTTAGGAAGGAAAGATCACTCGAGAGTATCGGAGTGGGACTCTCTCGACGAGATCATTGCGATCAAGTTCATCAGACAACAATTCCCCGGCCAAGCCAGCGAATATCGTCAATCCGAGCCCGCGGACTACGCTCTACTAAGATCATTTACACTGCGCCATTCTCGCAACATTTATTCTTTGCTCCCATACACCGAGGTCACGTCATACATGAAAAATGGAGAGCTCGAGGAAGCCTCGGGCTCATTGACATTGGTTTTTGGTGTTGACGACCTGTCAGAAGCTCTCTTGTTGCCAGGACCCGCAACAATGCCATCCGGTAGAGGGGAATTGCCCGTACGGAAGATCCAGCTCTCGGCTCCTCTAGGTAAGGTTCAGCATCCCGCTAAGTATATGAACATGCAATAATCCGTTCTTCAGCCCCCGGGACATCAGGCACATGGCTCGTGAAAGGCACATCGCTTGTTGGGATGGTCGTTGCAGCATATCCAAGTCAGCCACTGGCGTTGTTTATGACAGCCGAAGACATTTTGCAGAACATTACTGACTCGTTCCCCGAGGCGCATGAGCCCGACTATGCGAACCAGGGAGTGTCACTTTCCGATCTCTTAGACACACCATGGCCCATAAGGACGCGTTCAGGGAGCTCTAGAACACGCGAAGGCAAGCAAGCTCTTCTACACAGTGATCAAGGCAGTATGTATTCCTAACAGTCTCTGGTTTAATAGGCAGCGTAGCGGGTAGCTCTTTCGTCGGCACTTCGAACGTTGATACCGAGACAAACGCGACCAGCCTATTTTCCGTTCCGAATCAAACGCTACCACCAGCCAGCCAAACGAGACCACAGGTACCGCTTCCGCTTCCGCAAAAGGTCGTTGGTTACGACGTTCAAAAGCAGCACGGAAATAGGGATGAAGGCTCGAAGCGGACTAGCCGGATGATAGAACCTAAAAGTGGAAAATGGAAAATCACTACCGTGTGGTATTGTGTAGGTTTGGAAGCGCTTGAATTCGGCCTGCATTATCTAATTTCAATAGCACCACTGCCAAGAAGGCCCTTTAGACGGTCGTGCCGACCTATACTGTCCCAGTTGCCAACAACGGAGATGCGCTTACTGTTACCAAGCGGAAATCAAGATTGCATTATGGGATACCTTTCAGACACATCAGCCTTGATATTGAAGGAGATTTTCATGACGGAGGAAACTTCAGGCAAGCCTTTCATCGTTGTGGCCACTGGTAGCCAAGGGCCTCGTCTAACACTTCCACAGTCGCAGACCTTAAGGACTAAGGAACCACGCGAATATTGAAACACCAAATACTTTACACAATAGAATTAGACATTGTCAGGCTAATCAACACCATAACAGAGGCTTTCTATGCTTTGTAAGATCCTGTTGTAATCCGCCAGTAGATCAAAGAATAACTGTCGAGTTTCACCGTTTTACAACGTGAATGGAATTTCTCATAAAGCCGACAGCAGTTTTATGAAACAGGCTCGAGGTTGCCCTTCGACGGACCCTCAACGCATACTCCCTCGGTCGAAAACCGGCTGCCGTGCACCGGGCAATCCCATGACTTCTCCACCGAGTTCCAGCAGACAACGCCCTTCATGTGCGGGCAGAGGGCGCTGACTTTCGTCACCTTTCCATTCTCATCCTTGTAAACCGCAACCGGCTTCGACAATTTGGAGTTCAGGACACCACCACAGCCGCGACCCAAATCCTCGATATCGGTGATGTCTGACTGCAAGAGACGCTTGTACTGGCTGTTGATCTGAAGATCGTGCCCGATCATGGAGGGAGCTGAGCCGATGATAGACGCCAGCCGCTTTGGCGAGTAGAGCTTCGCCCATGTGTTGGGCTGGTGGTCAATCTCGTCGGCAATGAGCTTTCCAGCAATCACTCCATGCGTGAGGCCGTTGCCGGAGTCACCCGTGACAATAAACGTGCGCTTCTGTCCCTGGTTGAGTCCGATGAAGGCCATGTAGTCGACTGGCTCGAATACTTGGCCGCTCCACTTGTAGTCGACAGCGCCAGCTTGGGGGAAACGCTCCCTGGTCCAAATCTCGAGCTCCTCGAATCGGCCGGTCGTCTGCTCCTGTCCGACCTTGTGGTCCACACCACCGACGACCATGTAGTCGTCCTTCTCGTCGCACTCCGTGAACCTCACGTATTTGTACTCCTCTGCGGTGTCGTAGATGAGGCAGTCCTCTACAGACCCCTTCGGAATGCGGATTGCAATGCAGTATGTGCGGTCGAATTCCATCTCGGCAATAACACTGAGTTTCTGGAGTGGGACGTTGGTCGCCTCGACGGCGTGGCCGCATGTGACGGTGTTGCCATTCTGCGTCTTGACTTCGACGTGCTTGTTGCCCATGCCGAGGATCTCAATGCCGGGTTCCTCGACGGACATGACTCTTGTCTGGGCGTAACACTTGAAGTTGGGCTGTTCCAGAAGAAACTTGAGAACGCCGTTGACGTACTTGGTCGGGTGGAATGTTGCTTGGCCGTGCCAGATACCTCCGTCCCGCTGGTCGGGCCTGCCCGGCTCGGAAGACCACCCCTTAATGGTCAACCCCTCCTTGAACTCGGCTTCGATTCCAAGCTGGCTGGCGTATTCGACCTCCTCGCGAATGCTTTGTACGTCTTTGGGGTGCTTGGGATCGCCTCTGGCGTATTGCGAGACCATGTACCCGGGCAGTTTGCGGTATTCGCAGTCGATGCCAAGTTTCCGGGCAACCTCACCGACGTAGTTCAGAGCCCAGGTATGGCTTTCGGCGGCACTTGGCACCATCGTTTCCGTGCTTCTTCTTGATCTCGAGGTATCCGTCGTCGAGAGCATTGGACAAATGCCCACTGGTTCGGCCGGTCTCTCCAGAGAGGAGTTCGCGAGCCTCCAGCAGGACAACCTGCTTGCCGCGGGTGACCAGCTCGTATGCGACGGATACACCAGCGATTCCCGATCCGACAATGCAGACGTCGGCTTCGGTATCTTGTTTCAGAGGCTGGACGTTGGAACCGGCACGGTGGCCGTATTGGTCGTTGTGTACCCAAACGGCATCGGTGGCGCCAGAGGTGGCCTCGAACTGCTGCCTCGAAGCAGTGGTGGCAGACATTTTTCTAATCTGGACTCTAGATCTGGAGGTATTTGTGTAAGAAGAATAAGAAGAGAAAATGGGTGTTATTGGCGCTCTGCAGGCAAATGAAGAGACGAGAGCTCGGTGCGTCAGAGCTGGTAAAAGACGGCGTTGAAGCTTAAGCGGCTGCTGGCGGAGAGAGTTCATTGTCTCGGAGGAAGCTTTAGAGACGAACAGCTTGGTCGATCAGTCGATTAAGAAAGTACCTGCCGATGCACACGTCTGCTTGGGCGACGTGTGATATTTAATCGTCCTTTCGCTGATTGGTGTCGTTTATTTGCCAATGACACAAGGGTGAAGTCATTCGCCAGTCATCACGTCCCGTTTCGTCATGACATTTTCCCTGGGCCGAGTCTATGGTGGTCACGACCACGTCGTTTCTTCGACCCGCGTTTCTTCCTAATTGAGCAGTTACCTTGCCGTAAACAACGGTACTCGCACTCGAAGCTCAGCCGCGCCGTGTCTTGGCCGTGGAGAGATAGCTCCGGCTCTGACGATCGACACCCCACAAAGTCAATTCACCGGCATGCAACCCACCCTCGCCGGGTTAGCTTCTCGTTTCCCGGATGATAGACGGGGGTAGCACTGCCTTCCAATGCACTTGCAATGGGCAGGCTTACTTTCGCGCCCATCTTCATTGGTCCATCCAACGATATCGTACCACTGAATCACCGTTTCGCCAAGCGAAGTGACATGGGGCGAGTGTATGACGCGAAGATGAAGGTAGAGGAATATGTCTCGCATGGTATTGTGTCGGCCGATATGATTTCGTTATACAGCCAAGAGTATTTCGACGACCGCCAGTTCATTGGCCGAGTTGCTCATCCGGTCCAAGCCCCATGCCTATTTCTAGCTCAGCCACTTCATGTTCAACCACTGTGTGACCGAAACTTTCTAAACAATTAATTGCAGTAGAGAGTTGAGGTTTGATAGTGATTACACTAGAGATGGGGCTGAGAATCAGCTGCAAATTCATTTCTCAAGGCTTCTGACTTGATGATTACTTTCCTGAGGGCGCTCCTTGGCTCCTTGCGACAGCTGTCGCGTAAATTCCGGAAAGGTACATGTCACCGGACAGCCGTCGCTAACTGCAAGATCGGTGTACACGTCACGATGAGACACACAAGAGCATATGCCTCGCAGGTTGCTGCAGCGAAATTCAAGGTTCCAGGCCCCCAATCTCAGTCGTGATTCCCAATCCAGGCGCAGTTACCGACTGGTTCAGCCCCGCCAAACAATCAAAAATGGATTGCAATGCGTGGGCTCGCTAGCTCTAGTAAGATCGAAGGTCATTAGATAACAAAGTCCTATGCGTCAGCCTTCAGGGGTTTCTGCGCCCAGAGTGCTCGTTGACGGTAGTAGCCATGAAGCTTGCCAGAACGAATCTCGCGGCGGAGCTGTGCCGCGTAGATTTGAATCTCCTCGCGGGACCAGGTAGACATGACATTGGCCATGAAGAGAACGTAGCCCTCGATGTCGGAGAGGAGGGTCAACTGTGCCCATTCTCCAATCTCCTTCTTGATGGGATCCTTGGGCCAGTTGCCGATAGGGGCCTGCATCGAATTGGATATCAGTAAAATGTAGCCCGGTCCACGCCCGAGCTTGTAACACGTACCTTGTTGTTCCACTCCGCGATGTTCTCAAAGCCAGCCTCTTCCATCGAAGTCCGCTGCAGCTCCTCGTCGAGAACTCGGAAGGTCCGGCCCATCTTCCGACCGCCCTCCTCGAAGAACTTGCCCCATTGGCCCAGAGCACTGGTCTCCGGCACGGTGCCGTCGTCGCTCAGGATGGCCGGCGAGACCTCGAAGCTCTCGAGGTAGCCGCCGGGCTTGAGGGCCCTGTAAGCTTGCTTGAACAGCGCGGGCCAGTCCGCGATGCTTCCGACCAGGAAACGAATGTGCACGTAGTCGAAGGACTCGGGCTCAAAGGTCCACTCGCGAGTGCAGTCGTCGATCTCACTATACTATGTCAGCGCGGCGATGGTAGCTTGGTGTAAGTAACTTACAACTTCAGATTGGGGGGGACCCAGCTGGGCTGAATAGGCGAGATGTCGGTTCCGATGACTTCACATTCAGGGTTCTCATCGGCGAAATCACTGCGCAAAACTCAGTCCCAGTTTGGTGCATGCATGTCCTCAAAGCACTTGTACTCACATGGCCCAGATGCCTGCATGGTAAAACGTTGTGATTAGCTCAACGCCCAACTATCAGAGAGACGTCGGCAACGCTCACCTGTTCCTGTTCCCACGTCGAGAGCTTTGGTCAGCTATACAAAACAGGATTAGCATGTCTGATGAGTGAGTCGGATCTAAATGTCGTAGACGATGCGTACCTTGCTCTTGTCGAGCGGCGCCAAGTGAAGCCTGTCGCCCATCGACAAGGTGAGCAGGTGATGACTGCCCAGTGTCAGCTTCGCAACTCACAGCATCGGCTTCATCGTGACGCTGGTCCCTAATCTTACTTGATATCCCAGGCCTCATTCTGCGGTTCATCGTTGCTCCCCCTTCGCCATACGTTAGCTGCACATCAGAACGCCACGAGTCGGACGAGAGCTCCAACCAGTACTGGGCGTCGCCGACCTCGCCGTGAAACGTCCTTCCGTGGATTTTCCGATATTGAAGAATAGTCGAGGTGATGGAAGCCGTAGAACTGGCATTGTCATCGCCTAGCGCAGAGTCGTTGTCGTCGTCGGCAGCATCCTAACGGCTGGTCAATCATCGCGTCATGAATCACCGCTAGGGGGAAGCCCGGAAATGGCGTCGACTGACTCGTGCCGCTTGCACCCAGTGCTCAGCGGGGAGGATTCCGGCCGCCGTGGCAGTTGCAGTGTCCTCCTGCTCAGCCGGCGCAGGCTCAGACTCGGGCTCAGCCGATGCCGTGGCCGTGGCCGCGGCTGCTGGCGCTGGCTCTGATGCTGGCGCTGGCGCTGGCGGCTCCTCGCCCTGCTCGGAGGCCATGATATCAGTTTATCGTGATGTGGTGATCGTCTCGTCTCGGCTCGGGTTTTCCCTACTGCGCATCCGGATCTCAAAAGTCTGCGGAGAAAGAGAGTGAGAGATTGAGTAGACGAAACGGAGAGGGCGGGAACGTCGCCACGAGTCAACGACAGTGATCCCTGGTCCCTGTCCTCTTCTAATATCAGAGCTATACGCAAAACCCCACAGCGGGTAACGCGCGTGGTTGTGGACGTGCGCTCCATGGGAACTCTGCAGAAGAGTTTCTTCACCGCATCCCACCATCCCGGGCGAGGGGTCCAATCTCGGTTCTCCAACATCGTCGCGAAGAGCCATTGGAGAGGGGTTCCATTTGCTGCGGTCAGCTCCGTGTCAGCAATCGGTCTCTGCAGGTTACCTACGTGTCATGGTGCGCCAAGCCCGTTGACCAAGGGCCTCCGATGCTACCATCTTCGGCCCTCATCACCAAAATGAACACCGGAGGGGTCGTGGATCATTGACGGATGGCCGAACCACATAAGCATCACGGCATTTGTCAGTGGGACCTGCCATGCACAGATCTGCAAGGGATGTCCTTCGAGGCCTTTGATCTCACAAAGCTGCAACTTGGAGAGAGAAATAGTCGGTGGATTCTGGACCTTTTTCAAGAATAAGACCGGGTTCCCAAGTACACTACACGAAAAGATGAAATCTCCCCCCCGGCCTCTCTCAATAGGTCGCATTCAGGCGCATTTCAATGTACTCGCGGCTGTTGATCGGGTCGTACTTCTTTGGCCTGCCGGGGCCAAAGCAGCCAGGGACGCAGTCCACAGTCTTCTCTTGATCGGCGCCGATGAAGTATGGGATCGAGTACCGAGCCCGGGTAACGCGGTCACCGCTCTCGTTCGTCTCCAGCGGCGGCGCTCGCACGCGATGCATGGTCGACCGCAGCGAATCGTTGCTCCACCGCTGCATGAAGTCGCCAATGTTGACCACGATCGTCCCGGGGATATGCTTCACTGGCGTGAAGCGCCCCTTCTCGTGAGGGTCCTCCACCTCGAGGCCGCCGACGTCGTGCTGGAAGAGGAGCGTCATGGAGCCAAAATCGGTGTGCGCACCCAGTCGCTCGACTTTGCCGGCGCGTAGCAGCTTCTCTTCGACCGGCGGGTAGTGGAGGAGACGGATTTGGTTGTCCCTCTTCACGTGGTATCCCTGGAAAAAGCCCTCGTCCAAGCCCATGCCGAGAGCCATGGCGCGGAGCAGGTGGAGCTCGAGCTGATAGCAGACCTCGTAGAAATAGTTGAAAAATGATCGAAAGCCCGGTAGCGATTCTTCGGGGATCCAGATATTGGGCAGGTGATTGTCGTCCTCGCGGCCGATCTCGTATGATTCCTTGAAGTCGGGTATCTTCCGTAGCTCGCAGATTTGTTCGGCATCGAATACCATTTGCGACACTTTCTCTCGGCCGATGCCGGAATACCCGCGGTGCCACCACCCCTCGGGAGGATGCGGTGCCTTGTCTTTCTCGGCCTGCGGCAGCGAGAAGAACCTTTCGCTCTGCGTGAGATATGAGCTAGGGCACCTCCGAAGCATGCGGGGAAGCGAGGAGTCTCGCGGGGGGCTTACCCATCGAAACGCCGCCTTGATAGTCTCCTCGGGGATTCCGTGGTTCTTGACGTATGCAAAGCCTGTTGTTTTGAAGGCGTGCACGAGCTCTCTGCCAATTTCCCATGCTACGTTGACGTCGGCGTCGGAATTCAGACCTTGGAGGTCGACGAGAGGGATGCTCGATCTCACGCTTCGCGTATTCGGGTCCGCGCGGTCTGCGTCCCGTGGCTGATGCATAGTGCCCTTTTCCATTGTTTTGAACGAGTTAAAAAAAAATTTGACCCTTGGGGGAACGAGGTCCGGATGCATCTTGAGACGTTCAATTTAGGTTCTAGCATCAGGGGACAGCCTGATGCAGGATGACGATTATGACGTCGGTTGGCGTACGAAGTTATTCACATGCGAGACCCAGACGTCACGGACATGGGTCAGTAAGCACAAAACTCTTCTTTCTCTTGTGTTGAGGTGAATTCTGGGCCAGAAAAATAACATGCCCTTCCTTTTGAGACCATGCAGTGCAATTTGGCAATCCTCCACTGCCCCTGGATCCTTTCGACAGACATAATACTGGTAGGGACAATTATTGCTAAAGAATTAAAAATGCCCCCATGTACACTCACCCCGCCACCAATTCGGACTTTGTGCATGTTCTGGTATGAGTTACGCATTAATAATCCCAGTTAGAGTAAACGTAAGGCCAGGAGTAGGCAAAGGCCTTGGTTGGTAGATTCTGATCGAAGTTCCAAAAAGATAGTGAACGCCCATCAATATCAAGGTACGAAACAGACTGGGAATGCCAACCTACACTGGACAATCCATGTTTGGTTATTTTGTCCGCAAAACAGAGCTAGACGACTTCTCTTCCGGTTGCCGCACGCAAACAATCAAATCGTATTTCCCTCATCACTGAGATTGTTCCTAGACCCGAGGCCTGTGTAACCTCTTCTGCAGCATGGAAACTTAGCACGGGTCGCAAAGAGGCGGAACACAAAAGAGTGCGTGAATGCTTTGAATCTACTTGATTCGATATTTGCCAACCGCCACCAGGTCTAAAATCTATTTCTCTTGTCATTACTCACGTAGGTGTCTTGTTACTGTTTACTTCTGCGCAACCCAGTCCTTTCGCCCCATGTCCAAGTCTTTCAAGTCGATATCCTCCCCGCTTCTTGAATCAACATGTGTTTCTCGTGTGACATGCATGGTTTTATCGCACGCAGTTGAGCTGCTACTAAATGGCCTCTGCTGATCAGGCTTTCGGGGTGTACCGTCTGGGGATGACTGCGCACTAGAATCGTGCCAAGCGTGAGACTTCGTATTCGATGTGGCTAACTGCCCGTTGGGTCTCCTATTGGATCCGCCAATTCTCGCTGTCGACTTTACCGTTGTGATTAATACCGGAACCTTCTTGAAGAGCGGTCGTAATGCTGGGAGGCTGCCGCAAATGACTGCTATATTGAGCTCAACCGATGACCACAACGTGACATCGACGTTGTCCCCTAGGGCCCGAGTTAGCCCAGTAGGCATGGCTAATGCCAAGTAGAACTTACAAGTCGCATCGAACGAATGAGCGAGAGAAATCAAGTGGTTGAGACGGATCATGCTGGCAACGCATGCGCTGTGTCTCGCTGTTAGTTTCTAGTTGTCCCCGAACGAACTGACGAATACTCACAACGAGCCTATGCCAAACATGAAGACAAGAGCCATCTTCTTCTTTGTCCCCAACTGAAGTTTTAACAGTTCCGGTATAGGCATGAGGATGAGTGCGATATCCTCTAGAATACTCATGGCGGCTCCCCCGTAGGTAATGGCTGCGATGTTGAGGCAACGGCCGTCGATGGATCGGTCCCATATCGATTGTATCGGCACACATTGAAACACGAGCAACATGAGAAACATAAGCCCGTTAACAAAGAGGAATACCATGAATGCTTTGACAGCCAGTATAAATCGTTTGTTTGTGAACACTCGAGCGTAGAAACAGGCGATGGAGGCTTTGGCGAATACTCTGGCATAGAGTTAGTCTAGTCCACACCTCTCTTCGGGGCCGGATGCTGTTGGACCGAGACATACTGTACGAATATGTAAAGCATCTGCAGTACATAGAATATCTGCAAAACCCAATGTCAGAGAGGCTTTTGTTTGGATCGTACAAAGTATTTTCGCACCTGGAGAATTGTCTTCCCGTTTCCCGGCTCGATACTCCAGTAGTGAAGCCCAAAGCCCAGGTCTGAATCTGAACGGGGTCGAAATCAGCGGGAACTCTTGGCAAAAGATCGGAGGGAAAACCACTTACTTCGTAGTCCAAGACCTGACATGACTATAAGGAACGCCTTTGGCCGTCAGCCTACACAACCCTTGCACATATCATAGTAATCTCGAAGGGTAGCCCACCAAGGCAACCAACGCGGTGTAGTCGTCCCACCACAGTTGACTGGTAACCTGCAGCCTAGCCACACACCGAAGGGTTACTATTATCGTAGTGATGATAGGTAGGCCGATGGTAAAAATCTTGGAGAATCTTCGACGTTCTGGAACAGGGTAGCCGCGGCAGAGCTGTTGTGACATGCGGGCCGTAGCTGCAGCGGAGTTCAGTACGCGACAACAAGGCGGAATTTCAACATGGGGCTTCGACACATACCGACCTGGTCGTCGAACTCGCAGGATTGCTGTACACATTTTGAGACTCGAGCTTGGAGAGGGATGTCGGTGCACACGCAGTCCGCCAACCCTACAATGGTGCAATTCCCCGAGCGGAATCCGTCAACGAGGCATGGCATCTACCAGGCGAACAACGAATGTCAGCTCGTGTGAGTCGGATGCACCGGCATCACTGGATGGGATCGAGCCACGGGACACCACTCACAGCGCAGCTTGGCGTCGTTGACAGTAGTATTGTTGGAGACGTTGAGTTCGAGTTCGGGCTGGCCGCCGCCCGGGCCATCACGGCATTCAACAGCAGGATGCCGACCTGCATCCTCCGCCTCATTTTGACAGGGAATTTTAACGATAAACCGGGCAGTGACAATCAAAAGTCGCATCAAGACAACACGGAAGAAGGAAATCTCACAATGGATAGGTTTACGCGGAGGGGAAGCACCACCCCTCTACATAGGAAGCGGGACTCAACGTCAGCATGCTGAAAGGAGTTCATTCCGAATTGCCACTCAGCATCATTGCCAAACGATGGCTTTTTTGGGGTGGATGAAAGCGGCGATTGAGAGTTGTAATCGGACCTGGG
Source organism: Colletotrichum coccodes (assembly GCA_020466075.1). Lineage (NCBI taxonomy): Eukaryota > Fungi > Ascomycota > Sordariomycetes > Glomerellales > Glomerellaceae > Colletotrichum > Colletotrichum coccodes. The sequence continues at coordinate 11,352 of JAIMZG010000208.1, read as the reverse complement.
ACGCTTCCGCCGACACGCGCTACGTCCGGACCATCAACCAGCCTACTCTCTCCTGTTGCTCTGGATAAACGCCACTGGTTGATGTTTCATTGCCATGTGCGGACTGCAGCTCAATTCTGACTGGTCAACATAGCTAGTGAACAGAAAGCGATGCTCAAGGTCATTCCACTTGCTGCACTAGCTGCGGAAATCTTCGACTCGGGTTGTTTTCCTCGGGTTGAGTGCATTTATGTTGTTTTTTTGTGCAAGCAAACCATCTGCAACAGTCCGGTAAGTCTGAGCAGCATATCAAAATAGGCTCTTAAAGAATAAACCTGTGACAGGTAAGAGGCGCACAGCCCAGTCGTTTTGGAGGTCTCGAAGGTTCTCCCGCCGGCTTGCTTTTTCTAGCATCACCGTCGTTGCGGTCTTGAGATACGCGTGGTACCGCAACGGGGATGGCGCAAAGTCTGGTCTTCTTTGACAACAAAATCGGGGCTAACCAACTATGGAAGCATGCGTCCTGCTTCGGGGGCGGCGAACGCGAAATGAAGGGCTGGGTGTGTTTGTCGAGCTGGAGGGAACAGCTGAGAACAACAAGCCAAAACCAAAGATAGGCTCAGCTCAGGGGTTATGAATCATGTCTTTCTTCACTTCCCCCTGCGGCATGCGCAATGCCAGGGGCGCAACTGGACCACAGCTCTTCCAGTTGTGCCCTCGAGCTCCCTATGAGAGACTCGGTGTTTTAATTCCAATTGCGATTTAGAGCTTTGACGGCGGCGAATGTAAATGAGACCTTGAACCTAGGCCGGTCATCGCGTTTCTGGCCATGTGCCCATTCAACTTGGGCCGATGTCCCCCAAGGCTGAGCCATCCCCCGCAAAAACTAGGACCACCCGTCCGCGTTTGTGCTCGGCGCTCCGAGATGCATCGGCTAGGTTTCCCGATTCAAGGCATTCCACATCAACCCTCATTTGAAGCCGCCCCTGCAACAGTCATGCCAAGTTCGCGCCCGCCGCGTTTGCAACGCTCCCCTGGCGGACTTGACCTCACTTAATCGGCTTCCCGCCTCTGTTCCCACAAAACTAGCATCACCCTCCCTGTGCTCGGCCTAGGTCAGCTTCCTCAATCGTTCACTCGGCCGACGATGGTAGGCTGAGAGCATTGAATAAGACGGTGTTTGGTTGGAAAGACTGCCATACATAGCATCGCCCAAATTAGGGGAAGAAGCAGGTCCCATCAAATACGGGGAAGTCGACCCGGGGAACGGCATGTCTAATTAAATGCAAGGGGCAACGCGGTTTCCTCTATCAGGCACATCGCCTGAAGAGGGGTCACTTCGTTAGGTTCTTAAGGGAGATACGTGCCGGCCTGCATGGACTCTTGTGATGCCATTCCTTTGAGTTGATTGTTACTGCGACCTCCCAAGATCAGTTCAAAGCTTCAATTCAAGATGCGTTGGGGTCTTCATGTCACGACGGTGGTGCTCGGCTTCATCGCGGCCGCGGCCTCTGTGTGAGTTTTGGCCACCCCTACCTTTCAAGTTACTTGCGCTCCGTGTAGGCATTGCCAGCTGACATGGGTATGGCACTCGTAGTCCGAGCCAGCAGTTTGCCGCACGGCAGTCTACGGACATACTCGCGAGCTACGAATATGTCATTGTCGGATCGGGGCCGGGCGGAGGTCCACTCGCGGCCCGGCTCGCCATCGCCGGCAAGAAGGTCCTGCTCATCGAGGCCGGTGACGACCAGGGCGAGTCCGTCCCCTACAAAGTGCCTGCGCTGAACCTGCAATCGACGGAGTATGGCCCTATGAAGTGGGATTATTATGTGCAGCACTTGAGCGATCCTGAGGAACAGAAGAAAGACTCGAAGATGACATATCAATTGCCTTCCGGCGAGCTGTATGTCGGGCTCAACCCGCCAGCCGGGGCCGAGCCGCTCGGAATCCTGTATCCCCGTGCAGGCACGCTCGGCGGCTGCGGGAGCCACAACGCGCTCATCACCGTCTACCCTCACAAATCGGACTGGGACGGTATCGCGAGCTTGACCGGCGACAGCTCCTGGAGCGCATCCAACATGCGCAAGTACTTCAAGCGCCTCGAGAACGCCGAGTACCTCCCCAACGGGATAATTGGTCACGGCTTCAACGGGTGGCTCACGACGAGCGTGACGGACCTCGGACTCGTGATCCAGGACATCAAGCTGCTCACCGTCATCCTCTCCGCTGCTTCGGCCATGGGCAAGAGCCTCCTCGGCCTCATCTTTTCGACCATTCAAGGGCTCGGTGAAGTCCTCCTCCGCGACCTCAACGTCGACCTGCCCGGCCGGGACTCCGCCGAGGGACTCTATCAGGTACCCATCTCCGTCGGTAGCGGCGTCCGCGTGGGCCCGAGAGACTTTGTCCTCGACACCGCCAACGCGAAAAACGCGGACGGCTCGAGAAAGTATCACCTCGACCTGAAGCTCAACACGCTCGTGACAAAAGTCCGCTTTGACAAGAGCGGCCCGAAGCCGCGCGCCGTCGGCGTCGACTTCATCACGGGACAGAGCCTCTACCGGGCGGATCCCCGATCCGGCAATGCCGGGGGAGGAACCGCCGGATCCGTTAACGCTACCGCCGAAGTCATCGTTTCGGCCGGCGCCTTCAACACCCCGCAACTTCTCAAGCTTAGCGGTGTAGGCCCAGAGGCGGAACTTTCCTCTTTCGGTATTCCTGTCGTCGTCGATCTGCCTGGCGTCGGCACCAACCTCCAAGACCGTAAGTCGATCGTGCCTCCTTCGCTGGAAACCATTTGCTGATGCGTACCGCCAGGCTATGAGACTAGTGTCATTGGCGAGACGCCAACCGACTTCCAAATTATCCAAGATTGCACCTTTATCCGTCCTGGTACGAACGACCCCTGCCTGAGCAAGTGGCAGGCAGGTGCTGGGAACGGGCAGCGGGGCATCTACGGTTCCAACGGGATCAGCCTTGGTATCGTCAAGAAGTCGTCCGTTGCCGAAGGGGATCCGGACCTCTTCATCGCCGGAGCCCCCGTTGCCTTTCCCGGCTACTACCCTGGCTATTCTGCTGCCGGCACCGCTGATGCCCGGCATTGGACTTGGATAGTCCTGAAGGCTCACAGCCGCAACCGGGCTGGAACCGTCAAGTTGCGCTCAGCCGACCCTCGAGACATGCCACAGATCGAATTCAACTCGTTTCAGGATGCGGCAGCGGGCGCTAAAGACATCCAGGCCGTGGTGGAAGGCATGAAACTCTCTCGCAAGATGTTCGAGAGCGTCGTTCCCCTGACTGGAGGGTTTGACATCGTCTGGCCGCCGACGAACGTGAGCGACGCGGACCTGCCCGCGTTTGTCCGGAACGAGGCATGGGGCCATCATGCGAGCTGCACTTGCCCCATTGGCAAAGACGGCGATTCGATGGCTGTGCTGGACTCCAAGTTCAAAGTCCGGGGGATCGAGGGCCTCCGGGTCGTTGACGCGAGTGTTTTCCCCAAGATCCCTGGATTTTACGTCCAAGTTCCCATTTTCATGATAAGCGAGAAGGCGGCCGACGTTATTCTCGGGGTATAATTATGTAATATTAATTTTCGTACTTCAACAATTCGCGCTGTACTGAGCGCCGCAAGAGCAGTTTCTTTCAAACCCACCAGCCATAGCTCGCCCCTGCTGAGACTCCTAGCTCTTTGTGACGACACACGTAACGAAAAGCGCCAGACGTTGGTCCTCGTCCTTTGTCTTCCACTCCGTCTGTTATCCTTAAGTGGTGTTCGGACCGGGAGAAACAATGACGAAGTGAGCAGGAATTAAGACTGTGGCGGGAGCTGCTGCATGAACATGGATGATGAAGGAACCCTCAAGATACAGATGGCAAGGTACATGGAAGGTGAGGTAGATAATTGGCATGCATGATCCTCAATTCTCCTTATTTTCCCATCCAGCCGCATAACATTAAACAGCCGTGGGCTGAGAGTGGTTGATGTGGGATTGTGGCCAAGGATGGGGGAGCAATCGACAGCACCCGAGCGACTGTGCGCCGATATGCGAGCATCACAATCTGGGAATAGGCGTCCCATGACCGTGCAAGTAACTCAAAAATAGACTGTAAATTACAAACTGCCCTGTTACAGAAGATGACACAGCGTAATATGATACATTGATGTTAGATGCCATGTGTGATGTGCTCTCCGCGACATTGGTCAAGGCGACAATGAAGAGAGGCGAGAGGATGAGAGGATGAGACAGCGAAGGAAGCGAAGCGAAGCCGGAAACCACAGGTGCCCCAGCAGATCTGGGGTCAGAGGCAACGCAAAAGAGCAGCTGCCGAAAGACTGAGACAACGAGGCGTCTCCCGAAGGCGCCTGTCTTACTCGTTATATCCCGCTGATCTGTGGATCCTCCAGATCGATCACATCTCCGGCGAACATCTGCTCGTGGGCGCAATACAGCCACCGGCGTAAGCTGAGAAACACTGCGCAGGAACAAAGACATCGTTACCCCTTACCTTATGGCGCTGGGCAGTGAGGGGTACGGAGAAGGGAGCCTCGGTGGCGAGCCAGCAGTTGAACATGTTTCCCGGGATCCAGCCACTTCAACGCGCACCCCCCGAGTGATGGGCTACTGAATACGGGCCTACTGCGGCACAAACCAAGGTTCCACAAAGAATGGGAAAGGGGCAAGTGCCATCTACACGCGGCTAATCGATAGAAGATAAAGCTGCCATCCGGCCGGCCAGTATCAGCAAGGGCAGCGAGATTGCACCGTTCAGCTCTGTTCCAGAAACCCCGAGCGCGAGTACGTAAACGGGATGCATTGGCGTGCCCTGGTGCTGCATCCGGGTACCCATGCCGGCATAGATTGGGATGCACCGGGGGTCAGCATCGTCGGCAGTGGTGCTTGAGGCAAACGCTAGGAGAAGCCTGCGGTTGGTTTACTGGCAGTAGCTCCCAGATGACAAACAGACACATGCAAGTTGGAAATGGGACAAGCTCGGGCGCATTCGAGCGGCACGCCCTCTTCTTTTCTGGCTGGATGGTTAGGAGCGCAGACATGGCAAACCGTGGGCGGGTTCGACGCGTAGACCCGGCCCGGCCGAAGTCTACGGCGACGCTATCTGTTCAAGCAAAGCGACAGTCAGCGACTGGCCAGTAAGAGACGACGGAGGTGCAGAGCCGGCCGTACGGGGAGGAGATTTCGACTCCCGTCTTTTTCGTAATGGCGTCGAATCCGTTGGTGTGGTACCCCAACTCGTCGCTAGGGTAAAGAGGCGTTCGGGGAGCCCTCCTCGGACGAAAATGAGGTTTTCGGTGGCTTTACGCCCGCTTGCGCCGCCTTTGACATTGCTCTGTTGAGGTAGCATTCACCATCCTCGAACCCCAACGGGACCTCCTCCAACTCGTCCCTCTTGCTGGAAGCTCGAATCCTGGAGCCAAGGCCCATCATTTCTCGAGTTTGCCATGTGGAAATGCGGACGTAACCCGGAAACTGGCTGCAGCTGTTGAAGGGTGCGGCAGCCACCAGATCCTCCGACACGAACATCCACTCTCCAACAAAGGTACCGTGTTCATTGCAGATGAACCTTCGCCTTAGCAGGTGCCCTAACCAACAAGCCCCGAGATGAGGCACGACGCAGGCCTGGTCCAGCCAAGATGCGCGGTGGAGAAGGTCCTACACTTTGTGCCCCTTCTTTAGCGAACAGTCGCACTGCAGAGTGAGAAATCCTGACGACACGAGGGCCTGTGCAGGGAACAACGATGTCTCGGGCTCATGTCTTGGGGTACTTGGCGGCCGGCACCCGTTCAAGTCCTCCTCCCACCGCGGTTCGCCCCCAAAACCACCACACCACACCACCACGACCTTCGGCCCACGACGACGACGACCATCTAAAAGGTGGTCCCGGAGAGGCAGGACACCCGCCCGGCCCAGTGTGGACCGTGGATTTTCATCGCGTCGATCACGCCGCACGGTTAAGTACCCCTCCTAGTTCGCCAGCTCGGCCCCCCTGTGCCCCCCCCCCATTGGAACGGGGCTCATCAGCTTATTCCCCGCGGTCCAGGGTCGCAGACGTGATGGCTGGCCACTAGTTTTCTCTCCTCGGCCTTGGATCCGTGGTTGTTGGCCTCTTGACTGGTCTCCTGGCCGGTACCAATGCATGAGCCAGGTACGTGGCCTCAGCCAATTTTAGCTAAGCCGAACCGTGCAGGATGTTGATTGAGAACGCCGTATCATCGTGAGCACGCTACACATGGGTGACACGAGTGATTTGATGGCTTCTGGCTTATCTACCTAGGCGCCAGACCATCCATCACGACGTTCGGTCCCGCAATTCGTTGACCAGTGTCCAACGAGTCCAACTGCTGCTAGCCGGACCTGGCGCAACTGGCATGAGCCTGATAGAAAGACGCGCAGATGATTGCCATGTAGCGTGGACGAACAGACCTCTCCTTTGCTGATGTTCCGCACGCACAGATCAACCTCGAGTCAAACAGCAGGGGCCAGTCAGCGTTACATTGGCAGCGAGAAGAGGAATTGGATGGCAGATATCTGATGTGCATACTTGCCGAATGCATGATTACCGCCCTTTCTCAGGAATTGCGATAACATGACGTCCATGCCTGCACTGCCGAAAGTCAATCAACATCTACGGTCCGTCCTCAAACATCAGCACAAAGACGATGGCCGATGGGGGCTTGGTGGGCGACCCACGGCCTTGGCCCGCTTTCGCTCGCTTCCCCGGAAAGATGTGCAAACTTGGATCGGTCATAAATCACAATTCACAAAGGCAGTTGGAGAAAACCCGACAAGAGGGGGAGCAGAAGGAGAAAACTCTGCTAGGTAGATTTTCCTACTGGTGGGGGGCTCGTTCCGTGGGAGTGGACTGGGAGGGGTGGGAAACACAGACACGGAGAGCACTCAGCGTGAGGCATCGGAATGTCAGCCAAGGCTGCTCCTCACGTGGCGAGAACGCTCTCAGCTTCCCACGCCACCAGCGCCGGGGTGAGCATGGAGATGAGCAAACACCTGAATCTTGTAGGAACACGGGAGCGCGTGGTCCCTTTGTCTTCTCCCCGTCGACATTATCTCACTTGCTAATTCCTTCGTTTCTAATCTCTTTCTCATCTCTCTCTCTCTCCCTCATCTCGTCTTCGTCCCGAGATGAAATCCTTCTCTCCTGAAGAGTTCGAGGCTCGAGCTAGCCCCCAACGCCGGGGCCCGTTGCTAGCTAGTGGGTGGCAGATGTCAGTCTCTTGTCTTGAATAGTCTAGCTGCACTAGCTTGCATGTCTGATTTCCGGTCCTTTGTGTCAAAGCGGGCGGCTTAGCGCAGCTCGTCTCTGGGGTGAACTGGTCTAGCGTTGGCTTGATCCCTGGAACGTCCCTTGTACCTGGCACTACGGATTTCCCATCCTCCAATGTAGACGCCGTGTTTGTCCTTGTTGAATGCAATGACGATTCAGGCCCCGAGCTGGGACAATGCCTGCTCATCCCAACGAGCCCCGTTTAGCGTGGTTGGTGGCTTGCCGCCAGAGCCTTGTCTCTATCAATGTCCGCCGACTAGGCCTCGACCTGGCCGAGATCTATGTCTTCGAAGAGGGGAGGGGCCCTGGGCTGCCGCTCACTTGGTTCCGGTCCAGAGCTCGACGTCCGCGGGACGAAAGAGATAAACATGCGAACCCTCCCGCGCTGCTCTCAAAGGCGGGGAGGGACCTGGTCATCACATTCCTTTCTGCATTAACTGGCAGTCTTGATACCGCCATTGAGCGTTGTGCGAACAACATACACGACCATATCGCCTGCGGTTCAAGGGCTCAATATCCCACCATCATCGTCTGATTACAAACCCTCATGTCTGTCCAGCCGATCCCGGCAGCAAGAAGAGGCACCATGACCGCCGCCATGTATGGCAAGCCAAAGCCCAAGGAGTCCGTCCTGGACCTCTGTACGCGGGCCACCCTCCTTGGCAACAACATCTCGGTGCGTATGCTTGAGTTTCTCACCAACGTGAAGCATCAACCACATGGCTTCCGGGAGCTCGCCAACGACTTCCTCGACATCTGCCGTATACTATGGTCCATCGAGGCCGGCCTCTCGGAGGCAGCCCGCACACACCAGGAGTTCCCCGCCGACATGATCAAGGAGCTCGACCTCAAGTTCCGTCAGACCAACTCCGACTTCCAGGTTCTCGACCACATGATGTTCGAATTCCTCGAGTACGAGAAGAAGGGCGCCATGGGCAAGATCCAGCGCGGCTGGCGCATGATGTTCGCCGACAAGGAGATCCTGCGGATGAGGGAGTCTATCCGCAAGGCCAGGGACGCGTTGAGGATGAGCGCGCTCGTTTTCCAGTGGTCTCTAGGAAACTCCAAGACGGACGACGCCGTCGGCAACGGTTACACTGGCCTCGCGGCTGCGCTGGACCGGATGAGCCACAATAGCTCTACGGTGCGCATAACCAAGTCCAAGTCGTTCGAGGTCCAGCCTGCACCGCCGCCGGATCGTTCAGACGAAACCTCCCCTCCCCTTCCCCCTCTTCCCGCCCTCTCCTCGCAGGCTCCCTATATCCCTCCTCCTTCCCTGGTAGAGAAGATGTCCGCAGACTTCGTTCTCCAGGAAGTGAGGTTATCCCCAGACCCCCGTCGCCGCACATCCATATCCAACAGGAGCCATCACAGCTCCTCGGAAAACGGACATTCTTCCAGGCTTCCCGACCGCAGGGTTGGGCGCGACGACATCACCATCTCAGAGCATGGCCAATACGACCTGCACCCCATCACCACAAGGATCAACGTGGACAAGAGGTCAGCGCGGGATGACATGACCATCTCGGACCGGGACACCTACGACGCGCCCAGCCGTATATCGGACCGGAGACACCTTCGGGATTCGGACAATGCCATCTCCCCCTCGTCCTCGGGCACGGGGACACTGATCGGCGAGCTGCAACACATCGCCGACAGCATCCCGACCAAGGTCGTCCGCTTGAAGGCCGACCCCATGACGATGCCCCGCTGGACCCCGCGCCACAATGCCAACGGTAACCCGTCACTCAAGTCATCGCTCATCGCCGCCGTTCAGGGTAAGAACCACAAGCTCGTCGAGCAGCTGTTGGACCGAGGTGTCTCGCCCGACACCGGCCCAGAGCAGCATGTCCTTGTCGACGCGGTCTTGAGTCAGGACAACGAGAGCGTCCGCTTGCTTCTGCTGTTCGGTGCCGACGCCAACTCTGCGGACAAGGACAGCATCACCCCGCTCTTCGCCGCGGTGGAGATGAACTCGCTCGAGATCGCAAAGATGCTTCTCAAGTACGGCGCGGACCCCAACATGTCTGCTGGCTCTTCTCAGGAGTCCCCCCTCGCAATCTCCGTCATCGACGCCAAGGTTGACTTTGTCCACCTGCTCCTCACTTACGGCGGTGACCCGAACCACATTATGGCCAACGGCAACACCGTTCTCATCGCCTCCATGAACAAGACGACCCCAAAGAGCCTTGTCGATCTCATGCTGGACTACGGCTCCGACCCCAACGTCAAGAACAGGGAAGGCAAGACTGCTCTGTTCGAGACCATCATGGCTGCGAGGGTGGACCTCCTCACCGCTCTCCTGGACCACGGCGCCAACCCGAATCTGCCCGGTCCCAAGCACATGCTTTGGCCCGCCACTTATCAGGCACCTTGCTTGAAGGTCCTCCTCGCCCGCGGCGCCGACAACAAGAAGGCCCCTGGCAATATGGAGCTCGCTGTCAGCATCAACAACATCGAGTCCGTCCGCGTGCTGCTCGCTGCCGGCGTCTCTCCCAACATCAAGAAGGACGGCATCTGGACGCCGCTCTGCACCTCCATCCGCGACAACCGTGCGGACATCCTCGAGCTTCTTTTGGACAACGGCGCAGACCCCAACCTCAATTCCGCAGAGTACCCTGCTTTCAAGTGCGTGACGCATTTCCGCACGCACTTCCTGCCCCGTCTCGTCGCCGCCGGCAACGACCTCCACAACCCCAAGGGTATTATCGAGATGGCCGTCAAGGTCAACAACATGGAGGCCCTCATGTGGCTTCTCGATCAGGGCGTCAACCCCAACGACAAGGGCGAAGACGGCAACACTCCCTTGACGACCGCCATCAAGGAGAACCGCATGGAAATGCTCGACGAGCTCATCTCCCACGGCGCGGACCCCAATGTTCGCGGCAACGACTGGCCCATCGTCATGTCCGTGCAGCAACCGGAGGTTCTCAAGAAGCTCCTCCCGGCTGTTGCCGATCCTCGCTCGTTCAAGGGTCTGATGGAGCGCGCCGTCGTCGCAAACCAGCTCGAGAGCGTCAAGCTCCTACTCAAGGCCGGCGTGTCTGTCGAGGATAAGAACGGCGGCGTCTTCTCGCCCTTGACCTCTGCCATCCGCGAGGACAACAAGGAGATCACCACGTTCCTTATCAACGAGGGCGGCGCTGACATCAACGCCCCCGGCGAGCACTTGCCCATCGTCAAGGCCGTGCGCCGGTGCCGCGGGGACGACACCGACATCATCGAGATGCTCCTCCGCAAGGGTGCCGATGTCAACAAGATGTACCGCGGATGGAATGCCATCATGCAGGCCGTCGAGAACGGCGACGCCAAGGTGCTCAAGCTACTCGTCGAGGCCGGGGGTGTCGACCTGGACGCCAGGGACGATGCCGGCCGCACCGTCATGGAGATCGCTGCCGGCCGTGGCTGGGAGGAGTCGGTTGGCATCATTCTCTGGGATGGCAAGAACAAGGCGTGATTTCCCCGTGACCGCTGGTCAGCGCGCGTTTAATACTTTCATCAAACCATTCATGTGTCATTTTACTCGATACGCTACGAACGCCAAAACGTTATTTTCTTTGTAATGTGTATGTACGAGGCACGGAGGATGGGTCGGACGACTGAAGTTTCTCGTGTCAACATTGCTGGGTTTTTATGATATCAGATTGTTTTTTTTCCCCCCAACTGCGTCAAGATATCAAACCGTTATTCGCTTCTTTACCCCCTCGTTTAGATCTCCGAAACCAGGCCTAAATACACTGAAGCCAGCAGCTTACTTGTTCGAAAAAGGCCCATTTCTAACTGCGTGGTGTTCAACCTTGCCCGTCGATTACTATTACACGAATTACATTGGTGCACACTGGAAAGGCGTGTTCCGCCTGGCCCATCATGCGGACAATATGACAAACTAGCCGACACATACATGAGGAAGCTATGAAGTCCAAGGGCGCGCAGCGAAGTGAGATGGAATCCTGAGTGGTTGATTATAAGAAGCGCCGCGACAGAAGCAAAAAGTAAGCATCTTGCCTCATGCCTGAATCGAACAGGCGATCTTCTCATTACTAGTGAGACGCTTTACCACTGAGCCAACAAGGC
>JAIMZG010000206.1:0-10603 GCA_020466075.1 Colletotrichum coccodes | reverse complement strand
TCCTTTCACTTTTTCTTTTGCTCCTCGAAGTTTCCCATCCGGTCGGACCTCTTCGAGATCCTACAATCTGACCTTCGCTGGTGTCCACTGGTCATCGTCAAGTCGGTCGAGGTGTCGATATCTCGTCTCCTGGACCCATCCGCCGATTCCTGTGAGGCGACCACGGTGCTCCCAGTCCTCCACCCTTCCTGGGGTGACCATCTCGCGAACGTAAAACTCTTTCGTTGGGGGTTGTTGTGTGATAAAAGCCGCTGAATGCTGTCGGGGAAAAATGACGTGGGGGGTTTTGGGTATGATCCGTATTCCTTTTTTTGGTACACTTCTGCTGAGTGAAAAATGGACTTTGTTGCATTAAAATCAAATCGCTCAATGCCATGACGTGCTGATGAAGAAAAAACCATTCTGTATGCATGCGGCAATCTTTTTTCCTTTTTTCTCTCTTCCACTTCCTGGGGATCGCTCAATTGCTCTGCCACGGGTATAATGAGGGGAAAGCTTTGAATGCCCGTATCGAAGCGTTGGCTCGCTGGTAGGACTCCGCGGGCGGGCCGACAGCCGTGTCAGCCCGGGTCTCGACTTGGATGGTAGACATTAGGCCATGTTGTGGCCTGTCGTGTGTTGGTGTACAAACGGGGCGTATTGTTGCTGCACCTGTTGCTGCACGTACGCCGCGGTGTTCGGTTGAGGTGTGGGGGTGACCGGACATCTTGGGGGCAAGGGGTATGCGTCCTTGGATACGGTGCCGTATGCCGCGCCATCAGGGGTGATGGGCGGGGTCATGTACCCTTCAGCTACTCCCTGGACAGCCCCGTGGCCTTTGTGGGGGTGCTGTAGATGTTGGCGTGTTTGGAGGCGGACTCAGAAGGCGGACTCGGAGGCCCCCCGGACTGGGCGCGGGCGATGTTGGCCTGGTGGGCCATGAAGGACGCGAGCTTCTTGGAGACGCCGGAGAGATGTTGTGACGAGTACTTCCGTGCGAGGGCGACCGAGGGGCTGTGGAGGTGCTGAGAAAGAGTGAGGAGGGTGACGTTCTCGACGTGATCCCACTCTCCGTCGTTGATCTCGGGCTCGCCTAGGATCGCCCTTGCCAGGGCCAGCGAGGAACGAGCCATGATGGAAGGCTTGGTGGAGACGAAGTCGCGGTGGTACAGGGCGATCTCGCAGATGTAGGCAGCCATGTGCTCGACCTCGATCTTGTCATGCTCCTCGGCGACGACGAGTTGGGTAAAGAAGTCGACTGTGGGATGACCAATGGTCCACTCGAGGGTGTTGAGGACGTGCATCTCCATCTGGGTGAACATTCCGGCGTCATACAGGCCGCAGCACATGTTGTTGAGCTCATGGATCTGAGGCACACGGTCCTTCTTGTCTCCGTACTTGGCAGCGATCAGCAGAGCAGCGCAGCCGACGAGCTGGTAGTGTTGCTTGTAAACGACGCGCTTCGAGCAGTACCGGTCGAGGAGGTTGACGGTGAGGAAAAGAGTTTCGGGGAGGAGGGCAAAGGCGGCATGGGCTTCGATAAGGAAGTCGATGAGGTAGGGTCTCATGTACCATTGGATCTCTCGCTGCATGTCAATGAGATTGGCATCAGGCATCGTCTCATCCTGCTTCATCGTCAGCATCACCCAACGAGCAAGCAGTCGCTCCTTCCGTTCTTGCTCACCTCCATGTGCCTCATGTGCTTCATGATATCTTCCAAGTACTCGTCACCAGCAATCCGTGAAAGCTCGCTGGCGATAATCTCCTGGCGTTGCCTCGCAATCATCTTGGCAGCGTCCCGTGTGCCCATCCGTGGCCGTTGGGGTTCGTCGTGGCCCTCTGTGAAGTAGGCGGGATCGGAGTGCGGCTGCTGTTGTTGGTAATACGCCATTTTGAACTGAGATGGTTGCGAGTCGAGGGCGATTGCAAAGGGTGGTTTGATGACGGGGTCGAGGTTCCGTAAAGGGAAAGAATGACGATTAAGTTCTCCAGGAAGCTTTTTTTTGGTGGTCGGAGACGGAAAGATGAAAAAAAAAGAAAAATCAGAATCGGCTGCGCAGCGAAAGAGTGGAATTGGGCGCGACCGAAAGATTAGAATATTAGTATTAGAAGGAGCGTGTGTCGAGAAAAAGGCGAACAGGGTCCGGCAAAAGAGTGACTGTGGCTGGATGTGAAGCCGAAATGAAGCGAGACCGAGTTCCTCGTGCGAGATGACGGACGGAAAAGGGTGGCCGGGAAACTGGCCGTTTAAAGGAGGTCGACCGGAGGGCTCTGGAGTAGAGGATAATACTTGGTTAGCCTCGAAATTTTCTCACACGATTGCAGGCGCTCTTCGGAGCATAGAGCGGCGGGTCTTTGTGAGACAGGCAACTGCTCGAGCCGGCGACGGGGCTTGGTCTAGGAGCAACCGGCACTGTAAATACTACTGGTGCCGATCCAAAGGGGGTAGATCTCCAACTCGGATGATGCCGCCCTCATTCGACCATTGGGTGGTGGAGACGGGTTGGCACGAGGGGAGATGGAGGATTCGACCGAGTTGGCGTATCCCCCACGAAGGGGCTAGGAAACAGAAGATCGTAGGGGAGAAAGGGGGTGAAGAGAGGGCAAAGTTTGAGTGGGACAGGCGGGTGTGGGCTCGAGTGAAGTGATTGTGAGGCTTACCGCCACGGAGTGTAGTAGAGTCCCGCTGTCAAGACAGACGAAATGAGACAATTCCTGAGGGTTGGACAGGGGAAGCAACGAATGAACGTGTCCCGCGAGCGATCCTCAACTCGGATGGGGTTGGTGTTTGAGAGCGTTGTGAATGTGGGGGGGGGGAGACTTGTGGTCGTGGATCGCAAAGAGATACCAACGGCACGCAAACCTGTGAGGGAGAGGAGAGGCAGAATTTAGAAACCGAATATGGCCAGGCACTACGGGGATTGTGCTCGAAAGGAGAATGGTGCTGGACGGAGGAAGCTCGGGCAGGGTTTTGGACACGGAGACCAAGGTTCGTCCCGTCAATCAGGCCTGGCCGGAGCTTGGCCTGTCCACGGCCACGAACACACCTTCATCCGAATTGCATGTTGTTCTCGTAAAACGTACCTTCACATACGATGTCCTAGAGGGACAGAGTGATGACCTATAATCCTAATGGGATCATGTATGATGCCTTCTCAAGAGTGGGTAGGCTTTGAGAAAAGTGATGAACCTAGAGGAATCCTCTTTTTCTTCTCTTTCCTTATCGGGGGAACCACGGACGGTCGAGTCTGGCGACGTCTTCAGAGTTTGGCACCGGCAGAATCCAAGATCGCCAAGAGACTCTCTTGGGCGGAATGAAGGCTGAGTGGGTGGGCCGGCGGAACGAAAGGGAGCAAGTCGTCGTAGGGCCAATGAGTCGTGGGAGTTGCACGACTGGGTCGAGTTCCTCGTTGTCGAAGCGAGGAATTCTTCAGGGCAGGATTGGGTGAGATTGGTCGTCGTCGCGGGCGGGCGGACGGTCGGGAGGGAGTTGCAAGGAACGGGAGGGACGTGGGTTTGTTTTCGATAAAGAGTGAGGAAAATACCAATCAAGGTCTTCTTCACTGATCTTTCTCTTTCAATCCAGTCTCCTTCTCCGGTTTCCTCTTTTTGCTTCGCTGCAAACTCGGACCTCGAGAATTGTTGGCGAACCCTTTTCTTCCAAGCGGCGACAGGTCGGAGAAGGAGGGGTGTGAGTGCAAAGGTCGAAGCTGGTCGTCCTTTGGCCTGAGGTGGTGGGTGTGGGCTTTGGTGGAAGTTGGAGTCGAAGGAGAAATTCGAGGTTCAGTCGTCTCGGGGAGGGAGGACAGTCGCCAGATTAAGTCTCTCGTTCCTTCCTCTTTTTTCCTGTTCTCTGGGATGAGGGGATTAGAGAACGGAAAGACCCTTTAATCGTTTTCGGCGAGCAAAGGAGTCAGGAAGGACTGGCTTCGAGGGGGAGAGAGAGAGGAAGATGAGGGAATGAATGGGTGTGGGAGGGACGAGGAGTGGGAGGAGGAGAGTAAGGGAAGGGGGGAGAGGAGGGTAGGTAAAGGGTTGGAGGAGAGCGGAGGAGATGAGAAAGGATTGGAAGAGAACGAAGGTGTTTTAACCAGGCTGACCGAGTAAGTCAAGGTTCCCCGTCGGGTCAGCCAAGGTCACTCCTCTGCTTCGCAGGGCGGCGGATGGGTGGGAAACGTGGGAACTTTGAGAGAGTGTGTGGGAGTGGGAGTGAGTGAGAGCGTGGGTGTGAGTGGCTCCAGTTTGGGAGACCCAGCCGGTGTCCTGCAGCGGGTGGTACCTGCTCAAAGTACCTGAGGCGGTAGGTACCTACGTAAAGGTGCAGCTTTGGCCCTTTTTTTTTTTTTTAACTCTTTTTATTCCCTTCACTTCCTGGGTTGTAGGAGAGGAGCAGGACCAGCAGCAAATGTGTCTGAGAGGGGGATGGGACGGGAAGGGATGGGATGGGATGGGTGACGGGAGATGGGGAGAGAGGGGGGTGTGTGCAAGCAAGCCGCCCAGTGCAAGTGCTGGTGCGAATGCAAATGCTGGTGCGAATGCTTGGTGCTGGTGCCGGTGCAAGTGCTGGTGCAGGTGGATGGAGACGTGTAATTCCTGTGCTAAGGCAATAAGGACAAGGAACAAGCTCGAACCAGGCTTGGAGCCGGAAAGGAGGGAAAGGGGGATGTATCTTGGCGCGAATAACGTAGGGGAAAGGTACAAGAGGTCGGAAGGTACGTACCGTCCTGGGCTGCCTGTCCTGGCAGTGTGGCCTGTGTTCTGCCTGCTGCTGAGGACGCGCTGCGGCGGTGCTGCGCTGTTGATGCGCTGATGCGCTGATACTGGCTGACGGGCACCTCCACCCCCTGGGTAAGGAGGTTTTCCTTCCAGCTGTATCCGTACCGCGCCGCAGTGGGTGGTATTCGCCCTCAGTATTCGTCAATTCGCCCAGAGAGGAGTGGTCTCCAAGTGAGAGACGGAGGGGCCAAGGCACTTTACTTGCAGACGTGCCCTGCAAGCGCAGCACGTACCCCCGAAGCAGGCTGAGATGCGGATACAGGTGCCTCAAATCTTGTTTGGTCTGCTGCACCAAGGCCGTGAGCGACTGAGTAGGCGGCCGCCCCGCGTACAATCAATTATGACCGAGGCGAGACGAGACGACACCGCTTGCCCGCTTCTCGAGCCTTCTTGGTTATCCGCTCGTCCTGTGCTGTGCTGTGCTGGGCCGTCTTGTCCTGTTGCTCTCCGTCTGCGGCGTCGACCTCTCTTGTCTCGTCTCCCGCCTTCGTGAAAAAGAGAGGCTGCTGCGCTCAGCAAGCCAAATGCCTGTCGGCAATGCGCCCTGGAGAGGGGGCGGCGGAGAGGAGGAGTGGATCGGGTTGTCGATTGAATGCGTTCGAGGTACGGATAGTCTGACAGTCAGACGCGGATACGTTTGGCAGCCCGTGGACTCTGACAAGGACGGGCACTGTACAGTGGTACCGATGCTGGGTGCGTGGGTGCGCTGCTCCGGGTACCAGACACTACGACACACAATATCCGGTTTTGTGCAGCCGGGCGGCGTTTCCTTGTTCTGCGATATGCTAGCCTCGAATACGCTTCGGTATGCCGAGTTGTGCCTGTCTCTCTTTCTCTTTGTGTGTATGAGGAAGACGGTGCGTTTCCACAATGGACAGTGAGATACGGCCTGCGGCCGCCTAGGTTCAGGCTCAAGAAAAGAGGCGTCGAGACTCGACTCTAGTTTGAACGTTCCGGCTTGCCTCCTTGCAAAGAAAGAAACGAGGAGACAGGAGGTGAGCTACCACACGAAACCCCAATTAAAAGTCTCACTCTTTCGTAGGGCCAAGCCGTGGTGGCTGGGCCGAAGCTCGGGAGTTCAATCGAACGTTCTGCTCGCCTTGTCGCGTCGTAGGTAGCCCGCAGCCGCAGCCCAGTCCTGGGGCCGTTCCGTTGAAGGAGACGAGACGGCTCGGTGTCGTCTTTGAGGACTTCCCAGTGACGTGGTTGGCTGGCTGTCAAACACCGGGAGCGAAGGCGTGGTTGAGTGGTGAGGAACGGGCAGGGTGGTGGTAGTCGCACTGGCGGGTGGTGATTGGCCGGGGATGGACCTGTGGATTCCGACTGAGCTGCTGAACAAAGTCGCTGACGGACGGTAGCGTATAGTGAACTAAGTTATGCTGTGCTGAGGAACTGCGTCCAATGTGTAATGTGTGTCAAGTGGTGTTGAGGTGTGGAATCCTCAATGTGTGGTGCGCGGGCGTGGGAGTGGGTGGATGGTCGAGGTATCCGCCCCTCCTTGTCTCTCTGTCTCTCGGGGCCAAACCGATTCGGATGTCTTGGCAGGTGGTGAGGTAGAGCGTAAGGAGAAGAACCACTTCCTCAAGCTCCGCGTGTAATGGTCGTGTTGTGCTGGGTTGAAGAAATAAGAAGCGTGGTTGCGTATGGTGGTGGGCGTGGCCCGCGGTGTCGTGTGTGTGCGTGTGTGTGTGTGTGTGGTGATTTGGTGGTGCATGGAGCAGGGATTGACGGGAAGGGCCAGGGGCCTGTCGTGATTGGCCAACGACGCGGTGCGGCCTTGCAGGGGAGGCGCTTGTAGCGTGCGCGTGTGTCTGCGTCCGGGCATGTCCCCGTGAAAGGCGCAGATAATTCTCAAGGCGTCTCCCGTGGCTTGGATACCCAGCGAGGTACTTTGGGGCAGTGGATACGTATGGATGTATATGGATATGGGCTGGACGTGATCGTGGAGCTGGCTGGCTGGTTTGGCGACATTAACCGTTGAGCAACGATGATGCCAATCCTTGGCCCGGGAATTGGGATAGGCGCGGGTTTATTCGTCAAGGACGAAAAAGGTCCTGGATGGTCGGAATATGCAACAAACTATGCCGCTCGTACACACGGGTCGTAGTCGTGTCAGACGTGTCGTATCGTGCGGTCGCTGACGATGAACCTTGGCTCCCTGACATGGGCAACGGTCAAGGTCGTCAATCTTTGGTTCATCCGTACCCGACAACTCCAACGCTCCGGAGCCCGGTTGATATATGCCCATCCATTCAAGCATGGCCGCCCAAACGTGGCCTCGTTCTATCAAAACATTTCTGGTCGCGATCGAGCCGGCCGCCGTCTTGGATATTTGTTTGTTATTTGTTACCGTGGGCTCCCTTCAACACCACCCCCCCGGGGCCAGAAGCGAGCAAGAGATTGGCCACAATGCCCGGTGGTGGTGCTTGTTTTTGTTGACGATGGTGATTGTCCAATATTCGATATTCGATATTCGATATTCGATATTCGATGTTGGCGCATGACTCTCTCTGCTGCTCATGTCCGGGCCTCGCCGGGACGGGCCTCCACCACGAAGCCGGAACGCGCGCAAACTTGCCAATCACCACACGGCCCCTGCATGCAGGCTTGTCGTCGCCGTCAAGTGTCAACAGGGACGCACCGGCCGGCCGCTCATCCACTCAGCGGTCGTGCTTCTAGAAGATGGAGGTTCGGTGGTTTTGAACAAACGGCCACAGCGGGCCTCGACCAATTGCGCCTCAACCAAAGTCGACACATGGTCGCCAACCGAACAAGCAATTGTGCACTTGGTTTGATACCCAGGTTGCAATTGCATTGCGCGATGCCACGGCATGGGGGGTCTCCGTCGAGGCCGCCTGCCCACACGGGTACATCTCGACATCCCCCTTCTCGCCTCTTCTGGCGATGGTACCGCAACACGACTTGTTCCTTCCGCTACCGATCACTTACCAGAAACGCAGATGAAGAGACGATCAATGGCACGCGGCCCCAAACCTACCCAGCATAGATGGGCCCGGAGCCTCGAGTCGTCCTTGCTTTCATGGTTTCCCATCGTCACGGTCCCCGATTTGGCTTGGCTCGCGGCTTGGGGGTTGCTTGCGTCTCCGGCCCCCGTCAAACTTAGCTGCTTCTGCTACGCCGCAAGTCAAGGAAAGTGGTGACGACGGATACGCCAGCGTGAAAACGCGAAAACCACACGTCCCTCACGACACTCGGACGTCGAAAACGGGGGTCGTCGTAAATGGGGTAGGGGTTCGATATGCACGGGGGTTGTCGGGTGTGTGTGTGCGGTGTCTCTGTCCTCAGACTGTGCCGTGGCGTCTTCATTTTTCTATATCCGTTCCCTGCATTTCGTACGTGCGGCGCCCACTGCACGCACATTTAATACAACACACACATGCACACGACAGAACTTGATACTTCCGGCTCGGCCTCGGATTCAGCAGGAATGGGCACTTGGAAGGGCCAGGTAAGCCCCTTTGCTGTCTTACTTGAGTTTGGGTGTCAGTCAGATGGATATACTTCATCACACGTCTTGGTTCCCGGTTTCCAGTTTCGGCGGGCGCGTCTGCTCGCATCCCGTCAAGCGCGTCGAAACCATCTCCGATCCGACCAAGGGGGCCGTGGTAGCCGTTTCCCTTGCTTCACTTTTTTTACTTTATTTCAAAAGATTATCAGTTTACCACGAACGGGATGCAGGACGGGTTCCGCAAGGGGTGTGGAGGAAAGCTCAAGTCGGCCAGCCGGAGCAGAAGAGGCGCAACCACTTACGAGTTGCATGCACAATGACGGGAGTCTATCGAAACTATTATTTTCGCAGCTTAAAAAAAATAATGAAAAGAGTCAGTGAGGCATCTCTCGTACGCCCGGGTTCATTTTAATTGGCCAGAGCTGCCAGTTGGTGCTCCCCCACACCGCGTCAAGGACTCCATCCATGCCGAGATTTGCTCTCGCAGCGCCCCTAGACGTCGAAATTCAAGAAAGCATTGCTTGCCAATGACCCCCGAAGCAAGGCGTTTGGAGGCTTGGGACCTTTTGCCAATGCACACAATATGCATGCCAGAGCAAGACATACGCAGATACATCTTGCATGGGACCCCCTCATCCCCATCTTCATCTCCATCTCCAATCTTTCTCATACGCCCTCTCTTCCTTCCTTCTCTCCCGAGAACATGGAGTTCCCAGCACGCAGCATCTAGCCCACTACGTCTGTCAACACCAGGCATCCCCTCCATCCCTGTCCTACAAGGCACACGATCCCAGGGCTGCCGGGTCCGCTTACGTCGCAGTGGGCTTCAGTTGGAGGAAACTCGGCAAATGTACACAATGTACCTTGTGGAATTTTGTGTACCAAGCACGGCGCGGTTGTGCCGTGACCCACCGGCGCTAGGTACTTTCGGGTACCTCCTCCATTTGGGTCCCCCCCTTCGCCTCGTGACACGTTTGACGGTTGACGAAGTTGAGGGAGGACCCGACTGCGAGATCTGGAAGATGAACATGGACGGCGTGTCGATGCCGGCCCTACGCCAGAGAGAAACGGCATATCAAAAGAGTGTCTTTGTGCAACGGGGCGCGCTTCAGAACAAAGCCGTAGGGAGATCGTAAGGAGAGACAGAGGCTAGCGGACAAGAGACGCTTCGTTTTGCTTCTTTCCCTCGCTCCCTTTTTGTCCCAGTCTCCACGTTGAGGATCCTCGGCCAGCACTTTTCACTTTGCCAATGCGTCCATCCAACCACTCAGCAGCAGTTCCGCAAGTCCCGTTTTCCCTATCCATTCGGGATACGCAAGGCCCTTTTTTTTTATTTTTTTCTTCTTCTTTTTTCTCTCTCTCCAATTCTCAGCGCTCGCCCAATCCTGAAGCCTCAAGGACCAGGAGCCGACTATAGCTACGGCCTCGACGAAACCAGGGGGCCCTGACAGACACGCTTCGTTGCTCTGAACTAATAAAAAAAACGCTCCCAGGCCCAACCAATCACGACCCCTCCAAATACCGTCACGACTACCACCCACCCCCGGCTTCCCGAGCTCTCGGTGGTGGTTGCAAGCCACCACGCAACCCCCCTGGCTCCCCAAATCTCCAAGACTCCCCACACCGCGACGGTCCAATCATGGCCCCCGAAAACGCGGGAGCGCGTGAAGGTCAAAAAAGGACGAGATTCCAATTCGATCCAAATTTCATATGCGTGTTTCTTTCGTGTTCCCTATCTCTTTCTGCCTTGGGCTTAGCATGTTTTCGGAACGCCGAGCATTGACTTTTCGGATGCAAATCTCGCCTCAGAAACACCTTGATTAGGAGAGAACGGATACGCAGGATTGATTCTCGTCATTACTCCAGAACGGTCGGACTAGGCCACTTGGGCGAACCCTCGCAAGCGAGATGGACGGATCAGACAGCAGGAGGGAAGACCGTCGCAGCGAGTCGCAGCGATCCATCCGGGACCCATTCGTAATCATCCCCCCGACTGCTTCGTCCCTGACCAGACAACAGGAGGAGACGATCCGACGCAAGAGGCTCCTCCCATGCTTTGCCTCTCTCCATGACGGATTAATCCGACGCCAAGGAATGCGTCGGACGCCGAAGCAACGGGTTGAGAAAAGGTCTGACATGACTAGAGGCAGGGAGAAGAAGAAAAAAGATCGCGAGGTAGCGTGGACAACCCGCTCTGCTGCATCGTGTCCGACTCCAGATCTCCGCGTCAAGATCGTGTCTTCCTCCGATGCCATCGGCCCCCCGTGTGATTCGACGC
Source organism: Colletotrichum coccodes (assembly GCA_020466075.1). Lineage (NCBI taxonomy): Eukaryota > Fungi > Ascomycota > Sordariomycetes > Glomerellales > Glomerellaceae > Colletotrichum > Colletotrichum coccodes. The sequence continues at coordinate 101 of JAIMZG010000206.1, read as the reverse complement.
TCCATGTGCCGTTTCCAAGGCCCGGAAGTCGTCCCATCAAAAGACGCAGGCCCTACTCATTCACCCGCATGCGCACTCACACAACTTCAACGTCACCATCG
>JAIMZG010000205.1:0-21028 GCA_020466075.1 Colletotrichum coccodes | reverse complement strand
CTCTCTCTCTCTCTCTCTCTCTCTCTCTCTCTCTCTCTCTCTCTCTCTCTCTCTCCTGAGTTGGTATCGAAATGTCCGCCCCCCCTTTGCGACTGCCCAATGAACAGACACCAGACACGCAAGAAAAGCAACAAAAGGCAAAAAAAAAAGAAGGAAAAGTGGAAAATCGAGAGCCAACGCCTCGCCGTGTCCGCCCTGCATCACTGTGCCGCACTCCAATCGCTCCCGCGCTCGTCGATCATCAACCTCATCGCCTGGGCAGGTTGTTGGCCCGGTACGCAGACGCGCCTCCCGTGTTCCACCCCTGATTGACGCTGTTCTTGACGATCAGCGCTGCAGCCGCGGCCGCGGCCTGACGCTCCTTTTGACGGTGTCTCTCCCGGAGGTAGTTGGTCGCCTCGGGCCTCATGCGGAGGATGCGGAGGATCATGTCATCGCTGGGATCCGCCTGGGCCTCTTTGCGCTTCTCCTCCTTGGCCTTCCTCATCGTGCCCAAGTTCCGGCTCATCATGATGCTCTTGCCGCGTCGAATGGTGCCCATACTGGCAAAGGCACCCGCTCCGCCGCTGAAGGTTGGACCGAAGGTCGCGGGCGCCGAGAGACGGTTTTCGTGCTTCTCCTGCAGCAGCATCTGCGTCGCGCGCTGCGCATTCGCAGCTGCCATGCGTTCGGATTCCCGAATCAAATTGTCGGTCTGCTCGAAGTAGAAGAAGTTCAGGGCTGCCAGTTCATGCCACTTGGGGGACTTCAGAACGTCTTGCGGCACACCCAATTGCTCCCCAGAGTCGTCCTTGGCATTGAAGAACTCAAAGAGCGAGTTGAGCCACTGGTAGACGATGTCGAGCTCCTTCTGGGACAAGGGTCTTTGCGAAGATGGCTTTTCAGACAGAGGCGGCACCAATAGGCTCTCAATTGCCTGGAGTACCTCCTTCCACAGCCTTGTCATGACCGCCAGCATCGTGGCATCCGTCAGAGTCTGCTTCATGATGGCGAAATTCTGGTCAAAGTAGTGAAACAGCGGCTGTAATGCACCTTCGATGTCGCTGGCAGTCGTGACAGTAGGCATCGTAGAAGCTCTCTTCTTCCACAGGCCAGCCACCTGGGAGCCGATGCCACCACCCTTGACCAGGCTTCGTAGAGTTTCATGAGAGATTGTGGCGCTGATCTGAGCCCGGAGCTGGGAGGGGGTCAGTAACTACGTCATCTTGTAGTGCCGTGAGACGTACCTTGTCCGTGATTTTGCGAACCATGTCTCTCTCTGTCCGCTTCAAGTGTCGGAACGCTTTTCCGAAGTAGAATTGAATGTCGTCTCGCTCGCCTTCCATGCTGACACGCAATAGCAGCCTGCCCTGCGTATCCAAGTCGAGCCAGTATTCGCGAGGCAAATAGTCACTGAAATGAATAGGATCGACCTTGAGCGAAGTGCGACCGACAAAGTCATGGTCGCCAAAGGTGTCATAGTCCCAAATGGTGGCGATAATGTTGAGCGGGCTCGATACTGTGATGTCAACAGACTCGTCCCAGCGGGGGTTCAGGTTTCTGTACACTATGCGTGTCTTATAAAGACGCTTTTGGTACTCATCCCCAAGAACCACATAGGGGTCGCTGAAACCTCCAGGATCGCAGGCTTTCAGATCTTCGGCTTCTACGACCTTGATCGTGAAGACGTACTTGTTGGGTCGTCGAGCTTGCTGCTTCCCGAGGCCTTCGGCTTTTCGCAGAACTTCAGCACACGCATCGACATTCATGGCCTTCTCTAACTTGTCTAATTCTTGCATAGCATGCTCGATGTTGTTGAGTTTGACGAAGGACTGCGAGATATGTCAGCAAGTTGAGATGTATCAGGGAAGCGGGCACAAACTTCAGGATAAAATTGGAAGGGCTCAGGAGCATCCTTGGTGTTCCACGCGTCTCGGGCATACTGAGCGTACTGCATAAACTTTTCCTGGGTCGTCTTGTTCGCGGCAACCTCTTGCGCCGTGGGCCGGTCCATCTCCTTTGCAAAACGCTTCTCGAGTTCCTCGCAGTACTGTCCAATGCCAGCTGCGTAGGACCGGGCCAGCGCCGTCATAAACCTCGCATGATGGACATCGCTGTCCCATTCAAGCTGGTAGACCTGCTCCATGGTTTGATGGAACATCAAGAATATGTCAACGACGGAGGTGCTGTGCCGCTCGGCATCCGTGGGGATTTTGTCGGGGTCATCAGTGCGAACTTGGAATGAATCTTGGCTGATGGCGCCGTCAACTACTTCCACCATGACATTTTCGGCATTGCGGACCCATCTCCAAACGAAGTCCACGAGAAGTTCCTCGATCTGGAATTCAAAAGGCTTGTCGGGTAACGCGGCGTGGTGCGTACGCCGCATTTCAACCAGCTCCTTGTAAAGATCGAAACCATCTTGCATATTGATTTCCATTTCCTTTTCCTTGGCGACCGCAATTGTCCGCTCAATGATGTGCTGGGCGTCCCGTTCGTAGCTGGGAAACATGACCTCTACCAAGATCTGCCAAAGTTTGACGCCCATAACCTCCGGAAGGTTCTTGTATCGTTTTTGGATCTTGTTCGAAAGCTTGGTGACAGCTCGACCGAGCTCGACAACGTGGGTAAATTCCCATTCCGAAGCATGGTTAGGTAGTTTCTCGTGGACAAAAGCGTTATAGGCGTCGGTCGCGGCGCGTCTTAAACCATCGGTAAGATGTGCAGCGAACTCCTGAGCCTGCTCGGGCCTGGCGGCAAATGCAGGGTCGGGTTGGATGTGTTCCTCCAAAAGAGCCATGACCGACCCGATGTTTGGCGGTTTGGAACCGTAGCAGTTGAGCATCAGGTTGTAAAGATCTCGCAATAGAGCATCGTAAAGACTGTGCAACGTGTGCTGGTACACGGCAAAATCGTGAATCGTCCAACGGCTTTGCTCGATATCAAGCAGACCGACGTTATATTGATGCAAGTGTGGCGCTTTCTTCCTTTCCACATCCGAGGACTTGGCATGGTCCATGACGACGAGAAGATCGTCGGCCAAGATCTCTCCGTCAAGAAACTTCTTGGCGGCCACCTCGATGAAGGCAATCAGTCTTGAGAACTGCGGCAGACGCCAGTAGACGCTGAGCTCCATGAGTAGGTCCTTGGATTGTTGCGAAAGCGGCATGTATTCTGCCGCCGGATCAGCATGTAGCTGATCGTAAGTCATGCAATCCTTCAGGATGGCCTTGTAAAATGCTCTCGCGTCATTGGGAATAAAAGTATAAACAGCTTCATCGAAGGGCTGACTCGAGTCGTCGAGAGACAAAGAACCGAAATTGAGGGAACTGTCAAAGTTGAGAATGGAACCATTGGGACTCGAGATTGCTTTGCTGATCTCAGAGTACGACTGCTCTTCCCCAAAGAAGGTGGACTGAGGTCGCCCAGGGAGAGGTTTGTCCGATCCTGCCGTCGACGTTTTGGCCAGCTCAGGTTTGACAGTCAAGATGTCGAGAATGATTTGAGAAAGGTGCGGTGCCTCGGCCCTCTTCCATTCTTGGAAGGCATCTTCGAGATCGAAATCCTGGCTTCTCAAAGCGCCAGGAGCATCCGAGGCTAGTCTCTGCTGGTAGTTCTTCATGTCCTTGATGGCATTTTCTTCGGTCCAAACTTGACGATTGGTTTCGAGATCGGTCTGCACTTCGGAGTTGGATCGACCGAATATGCGGGCCACAGTAAGAACCAGTGGCATGTCCTTCACATCGTAGCTCAGGGGAACGACGACCTCGATGTAACTACCTCCATCCCCGGCGGAATCAAGGGACAGGTTCTGATCCCTAGTAAGCAACTTGTTCTCCAACGTGTGCAACCGGCTCATCAACTCGGGCCTGTCTCTGTCGTGCCCCTGGTCTCGAAGAGTTTGCGCCACTAGCCTGATAAACATGGCCATATGTCTGTCGGCCGTTTCCTTCCACGAATCATCCGTGGCTGATGTCAATTGGGCGTGCTTCTGGTTGGCCTTGGTGGCAGACGAGTAAAACATGAGGACGTAGGGCTCGAGCTTGCGATCTTTCTCAACAGACTTTTGGAAGTTCTTGTCGGTGAATGCCGTGTATGCCTCGGCAAAGCTTCGCTTGAGGGCCGAGTCGTTGAAGCCTTGCATGGGTTCCTTGCCTGTCAGAACGTTTTTCAGTCTCTTTTCCAGGGGTTTTTGAAAGCCGTGAGGCAGCTTGATGCTGTTGGAACCCGACGAGACAAACTGGCCGACCAGTTCGGTGACGCTGGTGTGGGATCTCTGAGCGGGTTTGGGCGCGGCAACATATTGCTTTCGTTTTTGTCTCGGTTGGAGGAGGTAGTTGAGGTAGGCGACGCGCAGGGCAAATGTGTAGGCATCGTCGTGGCTGACGACGGTGATGTTACCCCTGGATGCTCCTCTCGGTCTCATGCTAGCCCGGTTACTGTTCAAGCGACGGCCCGGCATCCACGAGCTTCTAGACGCGGACGACATGGTCGCTGATCGTAACGGGTCCGGATATGCGTGGGGTCGAAGATCGGACGTGACGATAACGGGGCTTCGATTTATCGGAGAGCTGTCATTCTCGTACCAGCGCAGAATGGCCAGCTATGCAGTTGCGGTGTGTCGGCTGTCACCCTTTGCAAAGTGACCGATCAGTCGGCTTGTGAAGGAGGTTTCTCGGCGTAGAGATGAAGGCGATTTGTCGGTCGTTCGGTCGGTGACTTGAGGAGGTGAAGGTTGTTGCGAATGTGACCACGGGCGTGGACGGTGGTGTTGTTCAGTCTAGCAGCCGCTTGGGGACCCTCAGAAGGTTTGGGGGTTGATGTTTGGCCCAGCAGGTGACACACGTCATTGGCAGAAAAGGAGATGCGGTGACTGCCGGGACCCCTTGTACTTTTCAAGGAAAAGGTGGCACGGTGGTACCTGAGGCCCTGCGCGGCGCTAAGCGGCCCCAGTCAAAGGTATTCCCGTAGGGACTTGAGGGCCTGTAGGAACAGGTAGGTACGTATATCGGGTATCGATGATGCCTGATGGGGGATCCGTGGACGGGGCCGGACCACTGGTCACTGCACTTCTGGCCCGACGATACGATACCTCTCAGTCAACCTGCAGGGAACTTTGGCGAGCGAACAGATGTTAAGAATTGCAGTGTCTGTAGCTTGCTGTGTTTGTTCGGGGGCAAGGCACATGATAATGACCGTGGGTTGCGGTGCGACGAAGTTAGAAGCAAAGCAAAGCAAAGCAAAGCAAAGCAAAGCGAATCATTCAATATGGTCCGTCAACCAGATACCAACCAAGGGGGGACTTGCTTTGGGTCGAAGCACCCTGACCTCAACGCTCTCTTTCACCCAGGTCTGTCGAACGAGACAAAACCACTTCCAGCCCTTGCTTTCCCACTTATCAAGTTAGGATGTTTTTAACTTGTATACGAGGTGGACTCGGGCGATGTGTAAGTGGTTGCCGTGTCATGAGTACAACGTTTTTATTGGGTTGGACGACTACTCAAACTGGAACTTGGTCACATCGGCCAATGCTCGAAGCCACTGACATTTACTCACGTTTTCTCCCGTCAAACGTCCCGATAACATGCAAGTAGCAACGAAGCAGATACGGCATTAGACATCATATGTTTCCACGCCATGTTTCTTGGCCGTCTGTTAGTGACTTGGTCTCTTGTTCAATCTTCTTTCATTCTCCACCGTGTCTCCTATGATCGAAAGGCCCAGGAGCTTCTCCCTGGCCATCCATGCTGGCGAATCAATGCTTCGTCCGGATCAGAGATGGAGCGGTCTGAACGCGCATGTCCGGTCCGTCATGCGCAGCTCCTCATTTCCCGGTCCTTATCATCCTCCGCATCCAATATTTCGGGTTTATAGATGTTGCTTCGGCAGCTCTTCCTTTTGTCCTTTCACATTGGCTACCTCATCCACGTCCCAGCCCTTTGTCGTCCCTTCTGCGAGAATCGAACCCTCAAGCGACGGTTTCGTACTGTTTCTGAAGACAACGTTGTGGCAGCCATCCAGATATACTAGTCCAGGCTGGAATCAGTTTCGAGCCAAGATTGTCGGATCAACGATGCACCCTGGCGAACAAGCAATGGAAAGTCCTCAGGTTGTTGCAGACTGCAAGCGCCAGCGTGTTTCTGTACCCTATGGCCCCGCTCCAATTTTGACCGAGGGGTGTTCCTTGTCTGCCGCTGGGAAACTGGGGATTGCATGGTCCATTGTTTATCTCACACATGGTCGAGCCCAGATGCCCAAGCCATAAATAGTCAGAAAGGCGAGATTGCCCAACGCAGCGCCCAACGAAAGGCAGAAAAGGTCTCGATTGCAGGAATGATGTGGCATTTGCTTGTCAATCACGAATCCACGGCTGCGCGTAACGATATGTCCAAGCCGACAGGCCTTTCATTTCACTCTTGATGTAAGGTAGGGCAACAAAGCTGCTGGAGGAAGTCAACGAATAAGTCTCCAAAGGTGAAAGGAATCAGTCATTTATCAATCAGGGCGCCGCGCGATACCATCTTAGCTTTGCGCTGACCAGACGGCCAGTCGTGCAGACGAAGCCTGATGGCGGATGGCGGCCGTTGGCCGTTGGCAGTTGGCAGTTGCGCCTGCCGTTGCTTTGCGGGAGGGGGATTCTGAAACGGTTCCATGGCCTCTTCGACCGAGAGTCGCGGAGTCGGTTGGACCAGCTTGACCCAAAGAGAAGTTGGACGGAAAAGTGTCCGAGTTGCACAAAGGCTAAAACCAAACAACTGGGCTGAATCGACACCCGCAGAGTCAGTTCTCATCTTTCTGCCTACCTGGTCAACGATGCACGGAGTTCTAGAGAAGGACCAGCGATTGACTTTCAGAACGGTCTGATTTGACTGGGGAGCACTTCTCCAAAACCCCCTCACCCTCAACCGTTACCCCTTTTTTTTTTAATGCAACACAGAGGTATATATTATTGGTGGGCCGCAGCCTGTATCGTTGCAAGTTGACCTGTGGATCACCGACTCTCTGGTTTTGAAAATCTAGACCAGAAAAGGCTCAGAATCAAGCAAATCGATGAGTGCAATCCTTGGTTCCAAGGAAAATGTTTTGACTCCATACCGCAAGGTACGGACGGACACACTCCTAGCGTTTGTACAGGATCTTGTCGTGCTGGCTTCGCTTCCCCAAGCTGGGAGGGGCGGCCACGACCCGAGGGGTGGAGAGGATGCGGAGGCACCAGACACCAAGCAGACTGCGCATCCAGTCAGCTTGTGCGCTTGCCGGCGCGGAAGATGAGATGCCCTGCTATGTAATGGGCCAGGCAGGTGGTGGTGTAGTGATCCCGCACGCTTTGGTCAACTGTCGGCGGACATTGAGCTGCTGACCCCACCACAAGACGACTAGAAGAGTGAAATCACAGAGAGGCCGCCGTGCAAAGGGGACGTGGATGTCGTTTAATTCCCCAAAAGAAGACACATGAAACTCGAAGTGAGAAATTCAGGTGCCTGGCGCTGATGCTGGGTGATGCAAGTTTGGGTGAGGCAAGGTACGGTACTTCACCCCTCACCTCGTTTTATCCGCGTACCTATATGCCATGGCAGGCATGATGCTAACTACGTGCCTTTTTATTTTTCACCAGTGGATCACGCAGGACCACTGCAGACAAAAGACCTGACGCTGACTGGGACTTGTGCTGCGAGAGAGGTCGGGTGGGTTGAGGCCGGCGACAGGGGTCGGGATACATGGGAATCGGCGCCAATCTCGTCTTTGCCAGCCTTGAACATGAAGTGGGCTTGATTCAACGTCACAACGGGGGGGGGGAATGAACTCTGGGCGAGGTTCCTCCATTACCTCAGGTGCAGATACAGAGTGTGCCCGTACGGATACAGACGCGTACCTTACCTTACTCCAGACCAAAGAACGACAAGCCCGGCCCGGCCAAGCACGCCTGGAAGTCTAAGGCAACCCACATCTCTCATGTACATGTACTTGTATCCGGTATTCAGTTACATCAGTGAATTAAGTACCCTGCACCTGATCGCGGGACTGGACGACGACAGGAGGGGGAGCAGCAGCAGCAGCAGTAAAAGCAGCAGCAACAGGCCTCTGAGGCAGACGTGCCGCAACCCAGCAGGTCCTCCACCTCCATCGATATCGCAACATTCAACCTTCGCAATTCCGTGGCTCTCTTATCCATTCCCCTTCCATTCTACAACCACCACCACATTGTCAGGCATTTTAGCTCCCATTTCATTTCTTCCCCCCAGAGCCGTCGCCGCCGTCGCCTCGCCCTCCTTACCCCCACTACTACCCCTTCGCTCAGGCCGTCGTCGCCTCCAGCAGCGTCTCAAACCTGACTGCGCGCAGTCCACAGTCTCGTATCGCCGACCCCGTGGGTGTGGCTTGGTCTTGTCTGGCGTCGCCAAATGTCCACGACCCTGGCCGACTTGCGACCCCGCGCTGCGAAGCCCAACTGCCATCTCAAAGGCACCCCCTCTGCCTCATCTCCAGCATAGTTCACCTCCATGCGCCGTTAACTCCCCGATCAATATCTCAACATGGGCATCGTCAGTAGCAAGCCCGATGACGGGGCTACGCTCTATCTAAGAGACCAAAATCGACGTGCGATCTCCTACCATCCCCTCGTCCTGCTTGCCTATTCTTGCATGCGGTCTTGCGCATTCCTCCTCGGCTGACCCTCTGACATGCAGTATCCATATCTTCCCTCGTCATCTCGAACCCACGAAGGCGCTCTTCCATAAACATCGTTCCCAATTCTTTTCCTGCCACCAGAGTATCGGCTTCGCGCCCACTAGGCGAAAGCAGTCCCATAGAATTCGTACAGGTTCGTCGGCACAAACAGAGACACCTTTCTGACCCATCATCTTCCCTTCGCCTCGAACAGCATGTACTGACCCTTGCCCTTATAGGATAACGAAGTCGTTACGAGCCCAGGCGGCGTCCCGAATTTCATACTGAAGCTCACACACGACGACGAGCTAGTCTTCACCTTTACCTTCGTCATTCGTCAAGGACAGCAGTTCGTCACCAACGGCACTGCCGACACCGTCTCCACAGTCGATACCCAAATCTGCGGGCTGACCTACGTCTATGCCTCTACACCGCGCGAGGTAGAGAACCTGGTAACACGCGAGTTCCATGCGAACCCGAACCTACACAAAAATTCCAACGTCGAATTGGTAGGCGACTTTGGAACTGGAGGCACCCCCTCGGTTTCCTTTGAATGGACCTGGAAATGGAAACCGCCAAAGAACATGGAAGATAGGGGCGGTGGATGGAGGAACTCTTGCAGTGTATGTTAGCCATTGGGCCATTCTTGCTCGGGACCTACGCTCACGCCTTCGCAGTTTGTCGAGTATGATCCCCGCAACCATTGTCTACACACCTTGGCCAGTTTCTCCTACTGGGTGTCGAGTAAGTTTTTTGTTCATGTCCGTTGACCGCGCCCTGCGACTGACAACTAACTCTATAGACCCGGCCCTGCCGCTTAGCCACCCCAACTCGCCGTCCCCTCCCTTCCTCCTGTCCGCCCCTCCCAAGATCCGAGTTCCTTCGTCTCAATCCGTCGATTCTCGAATCAGCCATGCCGAGTTGGATGAGCCATCGTCACCCTTGCCAGGGAACTCCTCTTCCACCACCATACTCCCTGTGCCGCAAACGCCGCAAGAACCGATCAAGGTGGATGTCGCATGTCCCAAACCAACAGACGATGTTCTCGTGCCAGACGACGGCCCGGTCTTCAGGGCAACAATCAAGTCGTTGGAACAAAAGACGGGCAATATGCGGACGCAGATGAAGCGCGTGCTCAAGATGGCTAAGCAAGCGCATGAGGCACAGATGGAAGCCAACAAAAACTTCTCCGAGTTCATCGACACACTTCGTGAGGCCTCGTCAACAAATGCCAACGCCGTGCAACCAGCCATCGAACACTACTTTGACAAAATTGCTCGGGAGATCCTTTCGTACGAACGAACAAACACGGTCAATCTCAAGCGTATTGTAATCGACCCGCTGGACAAATTCTATACAGTAGACATTAAACAAGCCGAATCGAAGAAGCGAGACTTCGAGGAGGAGAGCAAGGATTACTATGCTTACGTCTCGAGATATCTCGGCCAGCGTCACGATTCAGTCAAGGCTAAGAAACTGGCGGAAAGCGATTCAAAATACCAGACGAAGCGCCGCAACTTTGAACTGAAGCGATTTGACTACTCGAGCTTCATGCAAGACCTGCATGGTGGCCGGAAGGAACAGGAAGTGCTGTCACACCTCACGAGGTATGCCGATGCTCAGACGAAGAGTTTTCTTGAGGCAGCAAAGAAGATCGATATTTTGCTGCCGCAACTGGAGGCACTCTCAAGCGAAGTACAAGAGGCCGACAAGGAGTATCAATACCAGCGGCGCGAACGGGAAGAGAAGCGGAGACTGCTCGAGAAGAGCAACCAGCCCTACAATGAGCCGGATCCCGCACCAGCGCCTGGCACTAGCGCTGGTCAAATTGCGGGCTCAAATGGGAACGCATACGTCTCCGACAGTGACTTGGGCCGCGCCGACAGTACAGGATCGCAATTGAAGGTGGGGCTGCCGTCAGGCTCGAATCCCTCGGTAGCCATGGCATCTCCTGAGCTGTCCAGGTCGCCGGGCAGTCTTGGGAACTCTTCGGTTGGAAGTCCTGCTCAAGCCTCGAAATTCAAGGGCATCCGTGACTTGGAGGAAAAGGACTATGGGCAGCTTTCTAGCGCCAGCAGCAGCGCCCAGCGCAAAGAAGGTCTCCTCTGGTCTCTGAGCAAGGCTGGCAGCAATCATGTAGACCCGCGCAACCTGAACAAGCAGGGGTGGCACAAGTAAGTTCTTCTGATCTGCCTCCGACATGGCAACTATTCTGACGTGCATTAGGTTCTGGATTGTTCTCGACCAGGGCAAGCTCTCGGAATATAGCAACTGGAAACAGAGGTTGGATTTGCACAACGACCCGATCGACTTGAGAATGGCGTCGGTAAGAGAGGCTCGAAATGCAGAGCGCCGGTTTTGCTTCGAGGTTATTACGCCTCAGTTTAAACGCGTCTATCAAGCTACATCTGAGGAGGACATGAACAGTTGGATCACGGCTATCAACAACGCGCTGCAGAGCGCGGTTGAAGGTCGCATCATGAGAGATAAATCTACCCCAAGCGACTCGGGTCATATGAAGAGAGACATCGGCTCTATTCTCACCGGCAAGAGCCCTTCAGTTGGACACAACAGTCACCACCACACGAATTCGAACAGCGCACCCGTCCGCCGAATCACTGTTGGTGCTCGGCCCAGCGCGCACAGGTCCACCAGCTCAACTTATGACGAGAATCCCGATAAGTTGCTGCAACTGCTTCGCGATAACGACCAGGGCAATTGCTGGTGCGCGGACTGCGGGTCGGGCACCAAGGTTGAATGGGTCTCGATCAACCTGGCCATTATCCTTTGCATCGAATGCAGTGGCATCCATCGCTCCCTCGGCACCCACATCAGCAAAGTGCGATCTCTGACTCTGGATATCAATTCTTTCACCTCTGATATTGTCGAGCTCTTGCTTCTTGTTGGAAACAGGGTGTCTAACATGATTTGGGAAGCGAGGCTTAACCCTGGGTCGAAGCCGACACCCCAGGCAACACGGGAGCAGCGGCTGAGGTTCATTACAGCCAAATATGTGGACAGGGCTTACATCGAGCCGATCTCAGCGACTCTCTCGCGTTATCCTACTCCCGAAGATACCCTGTTGGCGGCCATAAAGAAGAATGAGATCCAGCAGGTGATCTACGCACTAGCACTCCGGGCCAGCCCAAACGTCACAGACAGGTCTCGCGGAACGCACGCAGTCTTCCTGGCACTGGCAGCTGCCGATCCTGCGTCGCCTTCTCCCACTCCAGGGCAGCCTCCGGGGACTGACAGGGTGGTGCCGTTCCCAGTAGCAGAAATGCTCCTCCAGAATGGTGCAGAAATACCATCCACGATGCCGGCCTTCCCGTTGAGCCGGAGCGCGCAATTGTACATTGAAGAAAAACGGGGGCGGAATGCCGGGTTTTCGAGCGATGGTCTGGGATCGTTACCTGGCAACCTCAGTCCCAACGAAAAGCTCCAGCGGGAGAGGGATGCCCGCCTACAGAAGAGAGTAAGCGCAGGAGGACGTTTGGCTAAGAGCCCGATTCCGGAAAGGTAGCGACCTGCCTGTTTCGAGCGACTGGGACAGCTGAACATGTGCCTTGCATTTGCAATGCACGTGAGGCGCAGGTCTTCTCTCGAGGTTCACTTATCAGTAGATGACTACGACTTTGAGTGCGGCGATGGATGAACAACATCTTGGTATTGGTTGGAACGCGGAGAGGAAAGTTCGGCGCACTTGACTGTCACTACCAGAAGGTGTATTGTGTTTTGGGGGTCTGGTATTTTTCCGGGCGAAAGCCCAGTCTCATTGCAGGGCGTGGGGGGGGGGATGATGCGTCGTGTTATCACACATAGCATGTGTACTCTTTGATGACAGAGGCCTGCCGCGAACAGGCCCATTGGAGTAGTCCTCGGTTGGAAAAGGCGAGGGTTTGAGAGAGGCAAAGATGGCCATTGCGTGCGCGTGTTTGTATGTATGGATAGTAATTGTAATGAAATGACGAACACAGGGCAATGACGTACACTTTTCATGAATCTAGTCGCGGCTGATCTGAATCTTTTCTGCCATGTTATCAGTTGTATATAATCAGAAGTCAGGAGCCAGGAGCTGGAGGTGAGAACATATTGATTCGTTGAGTCGGTGAGGTCGATCGGCGTAGCAAAGCCACGGTCCCTCTACAAGGGGATCGCGAGTCGCCTGGCGGCGGGCAGGTGAGCCACCTACATGGTTTTAGCGGGGATAAATCGCGCCTTTGCTTTTGGCGTCACGGCCACAGAACGACGCAGCACCTCGCCTTCAGAACGGCAAACGGATCCTGGCACGAACCGGGTACGAGGTCACATGCGATGGGAGACAACCGCCTCATGCTTTCTACCAAGGCCCCATAGGAGGGGCATGCACCTAATCGAGTGGCGCATGACGAGATGTCTCGGTTGACGAGTCGGGATGACAGTGAGGGTGTTCGCAGAAGCCGGCTCGCTGGCCTTTTATTGAACGGAGCCTGTCAAGACGGGCGGTAGGCCAGGGCTCGCGCTTTGATGTGTGACGGCCCCGAGGATGGCTGACCAGAACGTCGGAATATCGATTTTTAATGTATGGGTAATGGCCGTATGATTCCTGCCGTTTATAAATGAGTGTGGTCTATAGTGCAGCCGTGGTGATGTTGAGAGGTGGCACATGAGACCAGTTCTCCGCCACTCGCAAGGTAGGCAAAGCCTTATAACGAGCGAGGGGCTAGGAGCAACCATCTCGCGCGCCTCGCGTGTGTGTCTGCCATCACCACCGGGAGGCGTATTCATATAGGGAGTAGGGAGAGTCATTCTGGATTCCTCGGCGGAGTTGAAGTGATTAACCGTCTAACTCCCCACCCCAAGGGTTTTCTTTTCTTTCCGAAGCACCAACGCGACACTGGGGCTTCCTCCCTCACTTCGGAACTCGTCGACCTGGACCTTAAACGCCTCCTTGTTGCTTCCACTCAACACAGCGGCGGGATCTGGATGGGATTTTCGGGTTGGAACCTTCAGAGGAACTCGACGCTGGACGCTGGACGCTGGACTGGGCTCTTTTGACGGAACCTGGAGGCCAATCTTGCTTCATCAAAGAACTCGTCCCTTCTCCCACCGGACCCGGGTACGATATCGAGTTTGGCAGGAAACAACCGATGGAACCGCATTCTAGGCTCCCGCGAACCAACAGCAGTCATCCAACCCTCGCCGGCCCACTTCTCTGGCACGGCTATCCTGTTTGAGGTGGCATTCAGCCTAGCCCGGCCCAGCAGGTCCCGGCGGGCTCCCCAATACTCAGGGAGGTCCTGGCCCGGCTGCAGCTCAAGCTTGCACGGGCGCACAGCAGGCGTGCAGGCACAGGCCGGTAGCAGCCCAGAGCAGCGTGGTTCTTCCACTTTGGCCGAACTACAAGATCTCCACTTGGTGGCCCGACTGGCCGAGCTGTCCAATACCAACACGCACCACGCCTCAATCACATCCGCAGTAGCTCCCCCATTTCCAGGCTGCACACCACGCTCACTCCTCTGAACTTGTCTTTCTTGAGCAAGCTGCTTTATTATTGAGAGCCTCGCCTATCACCGCCTCTCTCCCTTACCTCAGGCAACACTTCAAACAAGCCTGTCATCAACAATCCGTTCCAACTTTTATACACGTACCCGGGCACGTTATCTCTAGAGTTGTGTGCACAAATCGTCTTGTTGTATTTGCTTGTCATACAGAGATCGCCACGCCTGCTGGGATCCATTAATCAGCATCGCCTACGTTACTTCACCTTACTCGCCTGCTGTTGCTGCCTTCCCGCTCGCGCGAATCGAACCAAGACCGTAATATTTCACAACCGAGGCCATGGCTCCTCAATCCGAAAAGAGCCAATTGAAACGAACTAGAGTGAGTCGCTTGTTAATCTGCCCGGCCTTCTGGTGTGCAATCCTAAATCGTCTTTCCCTACCAAAGGGTTCTCTGCCAGAATCGGATCTGGATGCGAAGAAGCCCCGCCGCTCCGAGAGGTTATCACCGGACGCCAACGACAAGACCCCGGTTGCCAACAAGCACCATCTCCCGTCGCCAGTTACGAGGTCTGGCGATTCGGACGAAGTCTACAAGGAGCCCACCGCTACACCCCCGGAAGGACGACCCAGTCAGGTTAACCACCGCGAAAGGGAAGACGCGTCGCAGGCCGTGAACAACATTTCGTCGCCACCACAGGACACTCAAGCCTTCTCGCAATACCCCCAAGAGACTAAAGATGCCCTTTCCGACGAGGTCGAGGACGAGGTGAAGGAGGGTGTTTGGGGATACCTATTCCCACTCGATACGAAATATGGCAAGGTTGTCGTCATGAGGAAGAGGGCCGCTTGCCCGTTGCCAGATACCGTCGATGCGAAAGAGTTAGTGGCTAAGGACCAGAAGGGAAAGTCCGCTCTACAAAAGGAGGAGGAAGCCTACGAGCGCACAAAGATTAAGGGAGTGGCTTCGAGTGGGTACTTGATCGGACGTCACCCGGAGTGCGGTAAGCTCACGGTCTGCCCCTGATCGCAGTCGTAGCCGTGCTGACGATACGCAGATATCGTCGTTGATGACCCCATCGTTTCGAATCGGCACTGCCTCATCTTCTCCGAGAACAAGGGCGGCGACACTGTGGCCATCGTGGAGGACCTGTCTAGCAACGGTACCTTTGTCAACGAGGCCAACGTGGGCCGGAACAAGCGGAGAGAGCTCCAAGAACAGGACGAGATCGCTGTCATCGACAAGGCCCGTTTTATCTTCCGATACCCGAAGACGCGGCAATCGAGCGCCTTTCTTAACCAGTACACGTTACTAGAGAAGCTTGGCAAGGGCCATTTTGCCGAGGTCTTCTTGTGTGTTGAGAAATCCACCGGCCAAAGGTATGCCGTCAAGATCTTCACCAAGACTGCCGGCATGGACGACAGGTCGAAGCAGGAGGGCCTGCAACAGGAGATTGCCGTCCTCATGGGCGTTAGTCACCCCAACGTTCTCTGCCTGAAGGACACGTTCAACGAGCGGAGCGCTGTGTACTTGGTGCTCGAGCTGGCGCCCGAAGGCGAGCTGTTCAACTTCATCGTTATGAAGCAGAAGCTGAGCGAGGATGAGTCGCGCAAGCTGTTCAAACAACTATTCCAAGGCATCAAATATCTGGTACGTTAACCAAGTACGTGGTTTTGGGCCGCAAGTTAACAGGAACTAGCACGATCGCAACATTGTGCACCGGGATATTAAACCCGAGAACATCTTAATGGTTGATAACGACCTCCACGTCAAGCTGGCTGACTTCGGCCTGGCTAAGATTATCGGTGAGGAGTCCTTCACCACCACATTGTGCGGAACGCCGAGTTATGTCGCACCGGAGATTCTGGCCGAGGGAAGACACCGGAAGTACACCAAAGCGGTGGACATCTGGTCTCTGGGCGTGGTCCTGTACATCTGCTTGTGTGGCTTCCCGCCGTTTTCAGATGAGCTCTACTCAAAGGAGTTCCCTTTTACGTTGTCGCAACAAATCAAGAGCGGGCGTTTCGACTACCCTTCGCCATACTGGGATTCTGTTGGGGACCCTGCCCGTAAGTACTCTCCGGACGGGATGGAATGTGAACGTGGAGACTGACGATACGAATTAGTCGACCTGATCGACTCGATGCTGGTTGTCGATCCCGAACGTCGGTTCACTGTCGACCAGTGTCTCAACCACCCCTGGATGACCCAGAACCAGCCGGGTGTTAACGACAGCACCGATGGCCTGGTTGGTGGCATCCAAGGCTTAGAAGTCCATCGGCGAGGCATAACCAGAGAACGGACGCTGCTGAGCTCCTTGAACTCGGTACAAGTCGCCACCAGGTCGCCTATTGGAGACAGCAAGCAGCCTGTCCACATCTTTGCCAAGAATCCAAAGAAGACGTCGCCGAAGGAGGTTGATCCCCACGGGCAGCGAAACGTCAATGAATTCGTGGAAATGGGTGGTAAGGGCGACCAGGCTCTCTTCGGCGCAGATGGCGGAAGCATATACTCTAAGGACGACATCAGTGGCGGCAAGACGAAGAATCGTGAGAAGTAGAGGACAGTATCATTTCTTGTGGGTTCATTTCTTAGAATGCGTCCCGTATTCACATGTGCATTGCCTACCGGCACAGAAGGTGGTCGACAATGCCGACAAGGAGTATGGGATACGGTATGTGTCCGATGACAACGTGGGGTGATGATTTGATTATGTCGGCCTCTTGGCCCTAGGTCCGGGTGCACAGGCATTCTATACTGCGCTTGCAGCACCAATTTTCATTGGGGGTTACCGGTTTCGCGGGTTTGGGTTGGAGATTTGGGTGTGGCAATGGATGACCGCTTCAGATATGCAGGCACGGATGGGCAAAAGTTTGGAATTTGACATCGTCCTTGGTCGAAACAGAAGTCTAATACAGAAATAATCGCCAATAAATTTCTTGTTAATGTGAACGTAACCATTCGTGCCAACGTCTACAGCCCCATTACACAGAATGACTGCCTCAGGTGGGGGGTGCGCAGCTTGTCTGTCAAGGACTGCATTCAATCTCGAATTCGCATCGCCCGTTGCTGATCAAACCGGACAAGTGAGCGGGAACAACCGCCGCTATGCCGGCTCCGGGACGGAAACGGGGCGAGATGCCAGGCGCCCTGTGGGGTTGACGGAAGAGCTTTACGGGGTGGGCCGAAACGACGACACGTCCCCGGTACCCCGCCTTGCAGCAGGCCTGCCACAGGCTTGCATCCTTCACCGCCTTCGCCTAGAGCCCCGCAAACGTATTAGCGGCACCTTTTTCGCACAATGTGGTAGCAGAAAAAATTGCCCTGACCAAACACCCCTCCATCCAACGACCTGACCGGAACAGCCTTTCGCAAAGCGAACGCAGTTCGACTCACCGCACGACAGAGCGACCCCCTGTCTCCGTTTTCTCAAACGACACGCCCCCTCTCTGTCTCTCTCTCTCTCTCTCTCTCTCTTCAGGCCCAGTCTCTTCACACTTTCGGCCGTCTGTTTTTTTCCGGGTTGACCTCCTCTTTTTGGTTTTTCTTTCCCCCGATCAACCGCATACAACCACCACGACTTGTGTCTCCGAAACCCACACCACCCCCCTTCCCTTCGTCGACCCAAACCACCCCCCCCATCAACCACAGAACCGGTAATCATGGCGGCGGGAGCGAAGCAACAGGCGCAGCCGCAGCTGCTGTTCGTGGATGGTTCCTTCCAGGAGCTGGCCCGTGAGATGGCCGACTACCTCCACATTGCCGACGAGGTCAAGCCTCTGGTCGAGAACGAGGCCAAGAAGGAGGAGGTGCTGAGCAAGCTGGTGCGCTCGTCGGCGGCGCTGTCATCAGTGCCCGAGAAGGAGTTCACGGCCGCCTCGAACCTCATGGTCCACCTCATCCTCCAATCCGAGGACCCCAAGAAGCACCTGCCGACCTTGTGCCAGGCCTTCAGCAAGCCAATCGCTTCAAGCCCCGTCAACGGCGTCGGCCTGAGCCTGAACGCGCTCAGCACCATCTTCAACCTCATCGCCCCCGAGAACCCTATCCGATTCAACGTTTTCATGGCCATCCTGCGCTTCCTCAAGTCGCACGCCATGTTTGAGGCCGTCCAGCCTTACCTGAAGCACCTCCCCAGCTGGTTCGAAGAGTGGGCCACCGGCGAGGAATACCAGAGGCAGATGTACGAGGAGATTGCTGAGGTCGCCAAAGAAGCCGGCAAGGAAGAGTGAGTTCTCTAAAACCCGAAACTTGCGTCGCGCAGGTTCAATGCAATCAAAACCAGAAATGCTGACGTCAGGCTTACCATCTTGATAGGGAGAGCTACGAGTACATTCTCAAGGCTCTGCGCACCTTTGATGCCGACGATAAGGAGGATATCGCTCCGAGGACGCCCAGAGACTATCCCTCCGCGCGGTCCGCGACGCCCTGCTGTCCAACACACACTACCTCTTCGCCGACATCCGCAGCATACCCTCGGTGCAGAACCTGTCTGAAACCCAGCCTATCTACTCGCAGCTCCTCGACATCTTCGCCGAGCAGGACCTCGAGGACTACAACGACTTCAACGACGAGCACGAGGGTTTTGTCGAGAAGGAGAACCTCGACCACGAGAAGCTCCACCGCAAGATGCGCCTCCTCACCTTCGCCTCCCTCGCCGCCCAGACGACCTCGCGCCGCATCGAGTACTCGGCCATCGCAAAGGCCCTCCAGGTCCCCTCGGAGGAGGTCGAGATGTGGGCCATCGACGTCATCCGCGCCGGCCTTGTGGAGGGCAAGCTCTCCCAGCAGGACCAGGTTTTCCTCGTCCACAAGGTCACCTACCGTGTCTTCGGCACGCGGCAATGGCAGGAGCTCGCCACCCGTCTCGACTCGTGGAAGGCCACTTTCTCGAACCTCTACGAGGTCATCCGTAAGGAGCAGGCCAACGCCAAGGCCCAGAAGGAGCGCGAGGCGCAGGAGGCCGAGCGTAAGCTGCTGAACCCTGGTAACGAGGGTGCCGGCAGCGGCGGTCGCCAGCAAAGGGGCGGCCAGGGACGCCGCGACAACAACCAGCAGCGCGAGCCCAGAGAGCCTCGTGAGCCTCGCGAGCCTAGAGAGCCTAGAGAGCCCCGCGAGCCCAAGGAGCGAACGGACAACGACGATTAAAGAAAAAGTTTGGGGGTGATGACGAGTGGCTGAAGGGGTCTGTTGTTGAGCAGTTGATGAGGGGTTCTCTTTGCTGAGCTCGGGTTCCTCCATGCCCCTTCCAAATCCTCGCGCGGGTGAAGACCTGCGACATGGGGCTCTATCAAGGGGCGCATGAGATGGGGAACCGTCGGGCATGTTTTCAGGGCAAGAAAAGGGGAACCATCCGTATCCGTGTTTATGTAATTACGGCGAGGAGAAACAAGGGAAAAACGTCTTTTTTTTATGGCCGAGTCTATACGGATTAGAGCTGAGTCTTTGAAGAAAACATGCTGCCGGGACATGTGTTATGACGTGTGGTCGAGAGAGGGAGAAGACGTTTTTGGAGAGGCCCGGTCACGGTTTTCCGACGCAACGACGCGACGTACTACCCACTTACTTAGCTGCATTGCGGATGGAGGAGTCGTTCATAAGGAGTTCCTGAAATGAATCCGGCGTAACGAGAGATTACGATACAGACGTCTTTTTTCTCTCTTTTGGATTGGTTCGGCATCTTGCGTGAAGTGACGGGAGCAGCTAGCCTCGGACTCTGTCGACATTCGTGACGGGATGTGTAGCTTCCGAGAACACGGAGAGAATGATGCGCGAGGTATGTCGGCCGGCAATGGTAGGTGGTTGATATTTTTGAGTCTTTTTTGTTCTTTTCTATTTAGTTTATTTTTTTATCGGTTTTACGATTCGAGTTGTAAATCTCTCTAGATATACAAGAAACGACAAAAGAGAAGGAAAGAGTCTCAAAATCCAAATTCTACACGCACGCAACGAGATCTCTGTCGAGAGTCTACGCAGCAGTTAAGCACCCACATACACCCCCCATAACCAACCCTATATTCCCACTTGGTTCCTTTTTTTCTCTAACCTGTTTCAGTAGGCACGGTTCACGCTTCCCTCTTGTTACCCGCCGACAAGTTGACGAGGCTTTTCAAACCCCTGGGAACCACTGTTGTCCAATCTTCTCCAAAAACAATCAGGTGAGAGCGACGGGGTGATGTGAACACCCACTAGCCAGCCGCCGTGTACGCCATTTCCTCTCCTGGACCGTGCCACTAGTCCCAATATTGGTTTGGCCATTCATTTACAGACCCAGGCGCTTGGAGAGCTCCGCGCGCGTCTTGGCGTACACGTCCTGCGGCGTAGGCGTAGCATCGAGCTTGACGACGCGGCCCTGCTTCTCGTAGTAGTCAACCACGGGCATGCTCGTCTCGACGAATGTGCGGAAGCGCTTGCGAATGCTGTCTGCGTTGTCGTCGGCGCGGCCGCTCGTCTTGCCGCGCTCGAGCAGGCGGCTCTCCATAACGGCCTCGGGGCAGTCATAGAACAGCACCAGCTTGGCGGGGCAGACGGTCTCCTCGAACTTGATGGCCTGGTCCATCTTGCGCGGGAAGCCATCAATCAAGAACCGCTTGTTGCCCTGCTTGTTGATGGTCTCGGTCATGGCGTTCTCGAGAAGTTGGACGGTGACCTCCATGGGGACGATGAGGCCGTCCTTGATGTAGTCCTTGATGAGCTGGCCGAACTGGGATCCGGGCCGGTCCTGCTCGGCGCGGAGGAGGTCGCCGGCCGAGAGGTGGGTGAAGCCGTAGTCGGAGACGAGCTTGGCGCACTGGGTTCCCTTACCGGCGCCGGGGCCGCCAAGGACGAAGAGGACGGTCACGTCCGAGGCAGAGAAGGTCGGGGTAGACGTTTGCGGGAGAGGGGGAGGGCGGCTTTGGAG
>JAIMZG010000204.1:0-13470 GCA_020466075.1 Colletotrichum coccodes | reverse complement strand
CCCGCCCCCCGAACGCGCGATCTACCCCCGCCGCTCGCCTTCTTGGCGCACACACGAACACCCGAGAGGCCTCCCAGCCCTTACGAAACCTCTTGCCGAGCCGCATTGCTGACGTACATTGACCTGGGTTTAGGGCCTCGCGATCCTTACCGTCCTCAAAGCTGGTTTCCTCGGCTCCGGTCGCTTCGGTAGCGGTCTCGTTGTCTCGCGACTCCCCGACGGATCATGGAGTGCGCCAAGTGCCATCGGCACGGCAGGCGCGGGTTTTGGTGGACAGATTGGCTTCGAGCTGACTGACTTCGTCTTCATCCTCAACGACGCGAACGCCGTCAAGACGTTTGCGCAGGCCGGTTCGCTGACGCTCGGTGGCAACGTCTCAATTGCCGCCGGCCCCGTCGGACGCAACGCCGAGGCCGCAGGTGCCGCTTCGCTGAAGAGCGTGGCGGGCATCTTCTCCTACTCAAAGACCAAGGGACTGTTCGCCGGCGTTTCGTTGGAGGGTTCCGTTATCATCGAACGCCGCGACGCCAACGAGAAGCTTTACGGCACTCGCTACACCGCCGCCCAGATCCTGACCGGCAGCGTCCGCTCCCCTCCCCAGGCCGCGCCGCTCATGAACATCCTCAACTCTCGCTCCTTCAACGCCGGCCGCACGGGCCAAGGCAACGATTCTATGTACAACGACAACCCCGTCTACGACCAGGGCCACGACGACGTGGTTTGGAATGGCCGCCGGGGCAGTGGATACGGAGAGGGAGAATTCGGCAACCATGGTAGCAGTGTTTACGGCCCTGGACACGGTCCCAATCAGAGCCGTAATGGCGCCAGCGAATTTGGTGGGCCCAAGCGGTCCAGCACGTGGCAGGATGATGTCTACGACCGGCCAAGTAACGGAGGCTTTGGCGGAGGTTTTGGAGGACTGTCGCGCTCCAACACCGGAGTATCCCGATCCAACACCTTTGCGTCGAGGGGGAGTCACAACGACGACTACGTCTACAGGGACAATCCGTCATCCAGCTTCATTAATGACCAGAAGACCGGAGCGCCTGGCAGACCTGCTGCGCCAAAGCCGAACTTTGCCTCCAAGACGGCCATGCTCAAAAAGAACGAGGCGGTTGCCCTGTTCACATTCGAAGCTGACCAGCCGGGTGATCTTGGGTTCAAGAAGGGTGATGTCATTACTGTGCTCAAGAAGACGGAGAGCGAAAGCGACTGGTGGTACGTAAAGGGCGCCTTCCTTCTTGATGAAGCTCAAAGCTAACATTCACAACAGGACCGGCATGATTGGCACGAAACACGGCATCTTCCCCAGCAACTACGTCAAGATGCGTGAGTGAAAGCCCGACAATAGCTCAAGGGCTACAGAGTGGCAGAGTTGGATACCCAGTTGTTCGCGTTTCGGAAGGATCGCCGAGTCCAATGTGCACATGCAGAGAAAGGTCGAATGTGGTTGAGGGGGACAGTCGCCAATGGTCTTCTGATTGTTCATGATACTCCGGGTAGTTTGGTTTTTCTCCATCCCTTTGTTTCTCGACGAGGCGACGTCTTTAATGATAACGATCATCTTCGTTTTGTTACATGTCCTGGCGTTTGGGTCAAGAAGAAACGGGTAGGGTCTTTTCTTTAATCAGTCACACAGCATAAACGTTGAGCAATGAGCTTTGAGGAAAATGACAGAGATTTGATCTTGTGCCAAGCACCATGATTTACCAGGGGTTTACAAGTGGGTGCGTTTTGTGAGTGGTCTTGATTCGCACAGACAAGCCCAAATGTCGCTGCTTGCCTTTGGCTTCTACGCCATGGTCGGAAGGTAGCCGAGGCTCGTGTTTTGATCGGCGATGACAATGACGGGCAGGTGGTAAATCGAAAACCACCACGTCAGTCAGGATCGACGCCCCGGGCGGGTAAGGTAAGGAGCAAGGACGTTCGTTTCAGCGGCGCCTTGGGACGATCCGGGGAAGGCTCCTTGCCGATGCGGGTTGAAACGTTTCTCCCCAAACACCGTCTGCTGAGTCAGGGAACGAGCTCAAGGGTCTTTTCATACGGTTTACAATCAAAAGAGGCAAAAAAAAAAGGAACAGAGGAAGCCGAACACGCACATAGCCCCAATATCATCATCGTCTTTCCATTACTCGCGCGCCCTATATAGCAGTCTTGTAACATGGCCACCATTGTATTGTTTGGGCCTAAAGTCACACAAGCAGCCTTCTCCCTCGGTCCCGGACACAAGACACCTCTCGTACTCGAAATTTACACGCCGCGTCACTACGGTATACGTGACGAATCCAGATGTATGAAATCAGGATGTCAAATGTTGTGAACTCGGGAATTAAGGTGCGGGGACCTGAGGAGGTTCACAATGATGGTTTCGGACTGAACCATCACCATCAAAATGCCTCAGAAGAACCTTGCCGTTACAAAGGGCCCGAAGGTCCCCGGTTTATGGCACAATTTAAGACAAGTGACTTCGCCAGAGAGTTAGTCGTCCACTAAGGTTACGGGGCAAGTAAGGACGATGATGATCAGGAGCCACAGTGAGCATAGAGAGCCTTGCTTTGCCGAAGGAGATGTGGGGAAGTTGAATATTGTCGGTGGTAGAGCGCGGATAGTAATCACATCATTGTAGTGGAAAGTTTCATTGAACACCTACGTTAAGACCAAGGCGCCGGTACTCGGTTATACCGGTTGCTGTGAGGGTGTTCTGAAGCGCGATTGCGTTTTTCAAAAAGTAGTTCCATCTGCGGAGTACCTTGCCGTTAGGCGCAATGATCTCAATTATTGTTTTTGGACTTGGTAAAACGGGAGGCCAACTCACCTGACGATTCTCGGTTTCGCAGTCGGGTGAAGGGGAAGCTTGAGGAAGCGTCTGTCTACGAAATAAGGCACTAACAACTATGACATCTTAAGCCAGTGCGCGCTTAAAAGTTGAGTAAACCACCATTGAATCATCTAATACACTCGAGAAAAATAAGAATACTGTAACTCTATAGTGGAAACGATGTAGCTAATAAGCAAGTAGGTTGAACCAATGAGTAATTACTTACCTACACCTTTGATACAAATGTTTGAAATATTAGGTAATAGTATCGACGTCCACCATTCAGATCTACGACGGAAACTACCCACACACATGCGAGTACCCACTACTCGGTCTACCTAATACATCTATAGGCAGCAATAACCCTAAAGTGACTACAGAGGACCTTGGTGGCCATATAATGGTAGTGTAATGGCATGTTAAAAACCTGATTGTCAGACATGTAAGGAAACAGTCAAATCGCCAGATGAAGGTGGAGGCGGATGCAAGGTGTATGGTCTTTATGGTAGAGAAAGTATGGTTTGAGCTCCAGAGTAGAACGAGACATTATGGGATAGGCCAACAGTTTCCATGGGTAAGGATTCTATGCCGTGTTAAGTATTGTGGTGTTTAGATTTCAAGCCGTAATCCGTAATCCGACATTGTCACTATGTCGCTCAGGTGCGGCCGGATCACCCGCCGCCTTACGGTCGCGCGAGCAAGGTGAGCATGTCGGTTATATAGTACAAATATAGTGGACAAGGAAATCTGTTGCAGGAAGGGCTCCTAGTACGTGGCTAGTGACCCGTGCTATGAAAAAGTCGCCCCAGCAAACGAAGATCGAGCGGCTACCTGCTAGAGGTTGTAACGCTAATATTGGCTACTTGAAGCCTAGTCTGCTTACCCCTCTTGTCTATCCTTTCTAGTAATTTGCCTACCAGTATATGCCAGTCCCCGCTCACACTCTCATGCCCCTATTATCCCATCTTTCCATTCCACCGTTCCATCATTCCTTCCTCAGCTGGTACTTGAAACTAGACGAAATCTCACATAACCAGTACTTCTCCAAGTCGACGTCGCATGTAACAGAGATTGAAGAAATCAGAAAGTCGTCATCAAAACCACATTTAAATGGCAAAATGAGGTACGAACAGATCAAGAGTGACCGAATAGCAAACCAATAATTCTGAACTACTTGTTTTCCGACACATCCACCTTGGAAATGATCTTCTCCGAAAGTATTACCAAAGACGGCGCAGTCGTGATATCAATCACAGACATGGCGGCACCGAGCTCTAGGCGCAACCAGTTGCGGAACTCCACGGCCGCCAGGGAGTCGATGCCGTACGCTGAGAGGGACCGCTCAGGCTCGATAGGCTCGCTCAGTCGCATTGCCCGCGTGAGATAACTACTGACGACAGAGACGGTGGCGTCAATAAGATGGGGCATGTTCGCCGACTTGGCGTTCTTGGACCGCAGCATCATGTTCAGCTCCTTGATCTCCTGGGAGGTGTCCTGAGACGCAGCGACGCCAGCCTGCGAGTCGGACCCGTCGCGGACAAACAGCGCCGCAAACCGCGCGTCCAACCGGAGCATCGAGTCCGCCGGCTGAGGCATGCTGAGCCCGGTAACCATGCGCGTCTGACTGTAGATGTCGCGACTGACGGGATCTTGGGACTGCTGGAGGATGGAGTACGCGATGATCTTGCACAGAAGCTTCTGGTCGATGCCCTTTGCGACTTCGCTGCTAACGTTCTTCTCCAAGAGTTCTTCGTTCCGGGCCATGTAGCCGATCTGCTCGATGATGCCAAGGTTGACTGTATTGGCGGCCAAGCCAAGGCCACGTCTGTAGCTGGCAAAGGCGTCTTGGAAGGAGCACCCTGAGGCGTAGTTGCCTTGTGCTGGGTTACCTAGGACGCTGGAGATGCTGGAGAGAAGCGTGAAGAAGTCCAGAGAGGCGTTGCGTTCCAGGGCTACATTGTGGAGATTCCAGGTTCCTTGGATCTTGCAGGCCGTCGCCTCGTGGTACTCTTCCACCTTCATCTTGGCGAATGGGCGGTCCTGGGCATGATTGTTAGTATCCGCACAACGGAGAGGAATCGAGGGAGGTCAGTCTTACCCTGAGCACCATTGCACCCTGTATGATGCCGGCAACGGGGACAGTCGTCTCATCAAACACTCTCCTGACGTCCTCCAGCTTGGTGACATCACCCCGGAGGAGATCAATCTGGCAGTTCATGTCGCGAAGTTGGCGCAGAACAATCTGAGACTGTGGGTCGTCGTAGCTGCTACGGGAGATGGCAGCCAAGTGCTTTGCGCCCTTCTTGGCGAAGTCGACGGCCAGACTGCCACAGATGCCCTTCAGACCACCGACAAGCAAGTAGGTAGAATCGGGCTTGAACTTGATAAGTCTCTGGGCCGGGCGGATCTGTTTAAGATGAGGATTAGGCACTTGTACCGAAGAACGTCAGAAAGGGGGTTGCCTACCGGAAGGAGGTCTGGGCCGTCGGTGTTGCGAGACAGGACCAACTTTCCAATGTGCTTGGTCGACCGCATCAACACGAGAGCGTCCGTCACTTTATCGAAAGAAAATCTCTGCAACGGGAAGATGGGTCGGACATGTCCGGCTTCCAGGAGAGAAAACAGCTTCTCAAAAAGACTGCGAGAATGTTGCCGTCAGCCAGAGAGTCACCATGCAATGCAGTAAAGATTAGAAACGCACCGTCCCAAAGTCTGTCCCAGAGCAGGACCCTTTTGATGAAGATCAGCCATGTCCAAGGAGAGATCGAGTGCGCGGAAAGACGCGCTGCGGCTGAAGGGCTCCATAGAAAGCCGGCTGTGCTCCATGATGTCCTTCTTGCCGATCTCAACCATTGTACCTCCGTGTGCGACGGTGTTCCATGATGCCTCAAGCAGGTCGCCAGTGAGCGAGTTCAAGATCACATCCACTCCGAGGCCTTTGGTAAGGCTCATGATCTTGTGCTCAAAGTCCGTTGTTCGCGAAGAAAAGATGTGATCAGCGGGAATGTTGTACTGTTCTTGCAGGAACTTGCGCTTTTCCTCGGATCCTGCGGTCGCGAAAATCTGAGGGAAAACACGCATTAGATGTTGTCGTTAATTCTTGGAGAGCAGTAAAGATTTCTGAAGCTCCAGCTGGGGGAATGTAAACTTACCTCCGCGTCCATGTACTGACAAAGCTGCACCGCTGCGCTACCGGTACCTCCAGTAGCGGAATGAATCAGCACTCGCTGGCCCTTCTTGAGGTTGCCAAGGTCGAAAAGCCCATGCATAGCCGTAAGATAAGCGACTGGGAGAGTCGCTGCCTCGTCGAAGCTGAGGGTGTCGGGAATGGCGTGGGCGACTTGCCAGGGCACCTGGATTCTGTTGCCGAAACTTCCAGGGAACATGGCCACGACTCGCTGGCCCGATATGAACTTGTCCACGCCGCTGCCAACTCTGGTGACGATACCGGCAGCTTCGCCTCCCAGGATGAACGGGTCGTTGCCCGTGACGATTCCCAAGGTGATGGCGAGGTCCTTGAAGTTGATTCCGGCAGCGTGGATCTCGAGCTCGACGTAGCCATCCTTGACAGGCAGCGGAGAAGAGGACCGCTCGCAGTAGTGCAGGGAGTCTATGGTGCCGACACGCTCGACGCCGAGACAAACGTGCGTTTCCTTCGTTTTCAAGTCCTCGACCTGTGGTTTCCTTCCATCAACGGCCTCGTGCTTGGCTTCGTTGAGGGCTGGGTCTGCCAGAAGACGGGGAGTGTAGATGACTCCCCTTCTCTCAGCAAACTCACTGTCCTTTCTGACGGCAGATTCTGGCTCCTGGAGCAGCCGCAGGCACTTCTCGATGGCTTGAATCGTTCTGGCACCGGTAGACTCCTCGACATCGAGGGAGACGAGACGGATTCCTATCTCTTCAGACCGAAGAGTTCGGAGCAACCCTGGAGCAGCGGCTCGATCAGGATCGGTCACGTTCATTTGGCCTCCCTTCGTGACCCAGAGGATGTTGCATTCTTTCTGGATGAGCGCTTGCAGCATGTCCCACTGGTCGCTGGTGATGACACTTGCTACGGTCTTGAACAGCTCGTCAACCACCAGGATATTGCTGTTGGGCACGAGGTCCTCGGTCTTGTTGCTAGCCTCAATGTCCCAGCCCTTTTCTTTCAGGCATTCCAATACGGTAGTCGGCTCTTCTTCGTCTGTGAATCGGAAGCAGGTGATCTTGCCACCCGTAGTGCCGGACGCCGACTCCACTCGCGGAACTTCAGCCAGAGCCGCTACGTGTCCCAAAGACTGGGACAAGTCTTTTACGTTGGAAACTCTGAAATCCTCGAGAATTTGACTGGCATCGTCAAACGTGTTTGTATCTCCCTGGGGACCTAGGAGAAGAAGCTTGCCCTTCTCGTTCATAACCGCTAAGATGTTGGAGAGCGCGAGAGGGGCCTTGCTTCCAGCTTTCAAGTTTGAGGACTTGAGAATGACGAGGTCGAATTGCTCGGGCGCCGAGATTGATCCTGAGGGGTGTGAGACGTCGAGAAGCTCCCAAGTTGCGCGGGGAGCATCCTTGTGAGTCTCCTGGAGTTGAGACAAGGTCTTGGGGTCGTTTGAAATGAAATGGTAGCCAGTATATCCGTTTCTTGGTCCCGTCGGCTGACGGCTGGCTTCGTCAAGCCATAGGCAGGAGACGTCGTTCTCGTCGAGGTTCACCTCCAAGACTGCCATGTCTGGCTTCTCGTGAGCGAAAGTACTCAGAAGCTTCTGCAGACGCTTGGCTTTTAAGTCTCCATCTTCGACCACGGAAGCCAAGTGCGAGTTCAAGCCCTCGGCATCCGTTAAAGACGCGGCTGCGTCCCAACCGAAATGCATGTAAACGTGCTCGGACTGATCTCCGCGAGATGAAATGGGATCGAAACGGATTCGCTTCACCTCGATCAGCAGGGAACGGTCCTCTGGGTCATATAGACCAGCTGACGCGTAACGACTACCGTAAGTCTGGCTTGAGCTCGAATCCAGGAGATGCGCCACGGAACGAACCATGCACGACTTGGCAGGCGGGTTACGCCTGGAAGGAATGATAATGCCCTCGATACCTACCGGAACGCAGTTGATGTCGTCCAGCGCATTCATCTGCATCTGGGCAATAGAGTAACCCGTCAGCTGAAGAAGGCAGTCAATAGCAACAGGGTGCAACGGGTACTCGGACTGCTTAGAGTACGCCGAGGGCGGGTATTCCGTGGTCACCTGAGCACGTGTCTCTGGGCTACCCCAGACCCAATCGAAATACTCGATCCTCTGGAAAGCAGGCCCGAAGGAGAATTCTCCAGCGTTGGCGCTCTTGTAGCCGACATCGCCGGGCTCCGGGTGCTCCAAGGGCTCCAGCGCGCGGGGTGGGGCGGTGATGTCGAGTTCTTCCTCGTCGATTCGGACAAGGCCGGTGCAATGGTCTACCCAGGTTCCTTCCATTAGCGATCTGACTTTGAAGTTGTACCACCGTCTGGGCGACGCATGGACAGCAGTCAAGGCCAAGCCGATTTTGGTTCTGGCATCCTCTTCCAGGACGAGACTGCGGAGGAACTGTACATCTTTCAACTCATAGGCGAAAGATGGAGGAGGGCCACGCTCCTTCCACTGAGTCATAGTTGTTGTCTGATAGATGGCTTCGACCGCCATAGCAATGTAGCCGGCAGCAGGGAAGATGACCTGGTCACCAATCTTGTGGTCGCGGAGCCACGGGACATCACTAAGCTCAATGACCTGGTAGAATGTCGGGTTATGCCAAGGAACAGAGAGGATCTTGGATCCCAACAGGTCGTGGCTGAGGAAGGGTCTGTGCAAGAATTCGGTCGCAGATAGAGATTCGCGCCAGTACCGTCGGGAGTGGTTCCATTGGTAGTTGGGCAGATCGACGACGAGGTTCGACTGGTCGTATCCGTTGACCTTGCACATGTCGACGACTCCAGCGTTTGCCCAAAGCTTTCCGGCAATCTCATAGAGTGAAAGGAGCGTGTCTGCGCCTCGCTTGGCCGCCGCCACATACTGCGCATTTCGGGCCCCGGGAGTGGCCTTGATCACCTGTGCAACCGGCCCAGCGAGGGCGCCCGAAGGACCGATCTCGATGAGGAACTCACTGCCCTCCTTTCCAGAAAGCATGTTCGACGCCGACTGCGAAAATCGCACGGGGCTGACCATGTTCTTTCTCCAGTAGTCAGGGCCCAGGGGGTTCTCGTCCTCGGAGACTGCCAGGCCCGTCACGGACGAAAACATGGTGATTTTATCGGTGCCGCGCTTGCCTTCGGGCAGTAGGTTCGCCTCGTGTAGCAAGGTGTGGTACTCCTCCGCGATCCCGCGTACATGCTCGGAGTGGTAGGCGAGATTGACCTGAAGCATTCTGGCAAAGTGACCGTCCGCCTTCAGGGCGTCACAAACTCGCTTCAGAGCGGTCTGTTGCCCAGACAATGTCAAACTCACAGGACTGTTGTAGCAGGCAACTTGAACTGTGGGCTCCGACTCTAGGTAAGGTGCAACAGCGTCGCTGAAACGCCGATAGCAAGCATGCCCAAGGGCTGTTCTGGCTGGTGAGACTTGGCAGCCAAACCACGGAAGTAAGCAATCTTGATGCCCTCCTCAGGAGTCAACAGTCCTGCGGCAACCGCTGCAGCGATCTCTCCAGATGAGTGACCGATCACCCTTGAAGCAGAAATGCCCCAGTGGCTGACGACTGCCAGCATCGCAATTTGGAGTGCTGTGACGAGCGGTTGGGAGAACTCGGGCAGTCTCAACGCCTCGGAACTTCTTTTCTCTGTAAGTTCCGCAAGAAGGGACCACTTTGGTGCGCGTTCGAGACTCTGGAGAGCAACGTCCAATGACTCGATGACGGACCTTGCCAAGGGGAAGCTCTCGATGAGATCCTTACCCATCTGAGGCCACTGAGCGCCTTGACCAGTGAAGATGAAGGCAACTCTAGGAGGCTGAGCCTTCTTTTTCCGGTTACCAAAGAGTCAGGGGTGATCTCAACTGACTTGGATGTGATGAAACCGCGGTAGAAGTGGTGAGTGCGTCTCTCAGACAGAGTGTAAGCCACGTCACTCAGCTTGGCGTGAACAGAAGGGTCTACAAGATGGTCAGACAACATCTTGACATTGTTCTGTAACGCATCATTGTCGTTTGCCGAAAATACAAGAATGTACGGTCGCTCCGACTCAGAGTCGTCGAAGTCGCCGCCGCCAAGCAGATTGGATCCATGGCTCGAAAAGACAAAGCCCTTGCGGGCCTTGGGGTTCTTGACCATAGAGTCTCGTGCTTCGAGGACGACGTGGGCGTTGGTACCGCCAAATCCAAAAGAGTTAACACTCGCCCGGCGCAGGCCGTTTTCTGAACGAGGCCATCTGATGGTGCGTCTCGTCGGGCGCACACGAGACTTCTCAAAGTCAATGCGAGGGGTCGGTGTAATGAATGTAGGGTTGCCAGGAATGATACCGCTCTCGACAGTCAGAACTGCCTTGATCAGGCCCGAAAGACCAGCGGCGCTCTCGGAGTGTCCGACATTACTCTTGATGGAGCCAATGATGAGGGGCTTGTCGACAGGACGAGTAGGTGCGAAGACGGAGGCAAGACCGGCGACCTCGAGGGGGTCTCCCGTTGGTGTTCCCGTTCCGTGACATTCGAGGTAACCAGTCTCGTTGAAATTGGTGATCCCCGCGTTCTCGTAAGCCATTCTGATAGCAGCAGACTGGGCATCCGGGTTTGGCTGTGTAAGACTCGCGGTGTTGCCGTCACTATTGGTAGCACTACCCCTGATGACGGCTCGAATGGGGTCACCGTCTCTAATGGCGTCATCCAGGCGCTTCAAGTATACACAGCTAACGGCCTCGCTTCTGATGTATCCGTCGGCACTGGCGTCGAAGGTTTTGCAAGTACCTGTGGGAGAGAAGGCTCCTTTCATAGGTCCTGTGTCCTGGAGAGCAGAAGGATCCAGATATAGCAAAGCTCCTCCAACTAGCATGCCATCTGCCTGGTTGCATTGAAGGTAGCGACAAGCCATGTCAATGGCTACCAGTGTTCCAGAACACGCCGTGTCAATCGAAATGCTGTGAAGTAGTCAGTATTATGTACTTGTTAGGTGGAGCCCGTAACTTGCAAAGAAATCGTATGGAAAAGGGGGGCTACGTACCTAGGCCCTTGAATATCAAGGAAGTGAGATATTCTGTTACTCAGAATTGACCGAGAGAATCCAGTGCTACCGCCACTGACGTTATCTTCACGGTCGTGGGTAGCAAAACCCTCATATTCTATATCACATGTGTTAGACTTGATCTCATGTCGTACTCTCCTCAGAGACCGTAATGGAAGGAAAATAAGCGGGCGGATGTCTCGATTGAAACTCACCAACAGCATTGTTCGCAACTATGCAGCCATTTCTTGTACCACGAAGCTTGCCCAAAGGAACACCACTGTTCTCTAGACACTCGTAGGTGACCTCAAGCAACTGTCGTTGCTGAGGGTCCATGACGGCTGCTTCTGAGTGACCGATATTAAAGAACGAGGCATCAAAAGCAGTCAGATCGACATCCCTAAGGAGCATGCCACCAGGAGATGGCATGGTCCCGGGACGCTGGGATCCATCGTAGTGCGTGGAGAAGTTATAACGGTGGCTTGGCGGCGTAGGATCAGCAATGCCGCCGCTGGTCAGGAACTTCCAAAGTAGCTCAGGAGAGTTACTCTTGCCTGGAAGACGACAAGCTAGACCAATGACAGCAACGGGGGTCTGGATTGGTGTAGATGATGGCGCGTAAGTACCATTACCGTTGACAGCTCCACTGGCAGATCCGTTGATAGTTCCATTGGGTGTCTCATGTCCATTGCTGACTCCATTGGTAATTCCGTTAGAGATTCCGTTTGAAGCTCCATTTGTATGGGCTGATGAATCTCCATTAATGTCTCGATGGATCCCATTGCTTCGAGTGTGGCCATTACCGTTAATGATGCCACTATCGAGACCATTGTTAACTTCATGAAGATTGCTATTGTTGAAGGCGCTATTGGGGTCAAAACCCCCATGAAGGGTGCCGTTCGTGCCGTTGGTGCCGATGTGGTTAGACATCTTGCCTTCAAATAACCAACAGGCAGAAAAGAAAGTAAATGAGTTGGTTCGAAGACAGGAGAAAGGGGAAGTTGTCTGAACTGGCAAGAGCTAGCACAGTCCTCTGTCACAGCAGCGACCTGAGATTTATATCAAGCCGTTTAAGCACCGAAACCGCGTGGAACTCGTAAGCGTTAAGATACCATGTCGTTTTCTTTGCACTCCAGCCTCCATAGACCCGCTTTGCCGGTTCAGGCTTGAGCTTGGAATCCTCCTGCTTGGAAATATCTCTCACAAAGCGCTTGCGCTATCGGTACGAAGTACCAGTGTAAGCGCGGAGGATTCGAACTATGAGAAATCGTCTTAATTTGGGCTGAGTAAACCTACATCGCCTTCCTGTTTGATGCTAGGATCACATTTCAATGAGTTCTTTGGGAACTGATTATGCTGCCAAGTGCTCAGCTCACTCAGCTCTTGCATATTCGCGTCTGTGTATTGTGCCGATATCTTGTCTGCTGGGATTGTGTTCACATCTTGGTACTTCGGTGTTAGTTGGAAACTTGGTTATTCCGTTGTCAGTGGAGTATTGTATGGGATCTCGGTGAATATGCGTAGCTATGCCGCTCTGGGCAGCGTGATTTCTCAAGTATCGCCACAATATGCAAGGGATTATTTGGCATCCCACATGCCTTGTCCTAAGCATCTGAATAAGGGTCTTGGTAAACACACGAAGGATCTGACCGAAATGCTGAAGAGCGATTTCAAGCGCCACAGTGCAGCTGCATGCAGGATTGGTAATTCTGCACTAATCAACGCCGTTGAACTTCAATCTTGGCGGCTCCTTATAGTATGCTAAACATCTAGATTCCCTGCAGCTTGCAGGAGGCGGATGTAACGTCAAAGGATGAGTTGATAGACTGTGTTGAGGAAAGGGGACTAGCTCAATCCAAAGTGCAAATATCTCTTGGCGGCAACTGGCCACAACCTTCTCCAGGCGGCTAGCGG
This sequence comes from Colletotrichum coccodes, assembly GCA_020466075.1. NCBI lineage: Eukaryota > Fungi > Ascomycota > Sordariomycetes > Glomerellales > Glomerellaceae > Colletotrichum > Colletotrichum coccodes. Next base: position 584 of record JAIMZG010000204.1, on the reverse strand, counting down.
GCTTATACGTCTTACGATTAGACACTAGAATGAACGGGAAAATATACATGACGGGCCCTAGCTACAGCTGGGGAGGTTTCATAAGTTGGCAGTAGGAGTGGGTGGGCTCGCGAGAGAGTGGCAGTTCCTGTAGATGCGTGGGTCTTTTGTCAGTCTTACTGTCAAGCCAATATATTTTCCAAAGTCCCGACGCCGTAGAAGAGCGTCTAATGTTGCTCAGTACCCACAGTTCGCAAATGCTTTCTTCCCACCAGATGGGGAAGGAGATTAACTCTCCAGCGGCATCGTTATCATCCTTGATTCTTGCGATCCTGTCCCTTTCCACCCCCCCCCCCAACTTACTCTCGTTGGCATGGCTTGCAATCCTACAAGGCATAGAGAGCCAAACCGATTATTTGATGATGTGAGCCTTCAATCAAGATCTCTTCACCTTTCAACCATCGTAAAGCCCGTTTCCAGAACTGATTTCTCTGCATCACAAAGCCTCCGCTTCTATCTACTTCATTACTATTCGCATTGATCCAACGAAATATGGGAAGTCGCGAGAATGTCGAATTCAAGACGCTCGACGGTCTAGTCCTGAG
>JAIMZG010000203.1:0-85509 GCA_020466075.1 Colletotrichum coccodes | reverse complement strand
TGCGGGCAGCAATTAACGCCTAATATCATCTCGTGACATGGCTAATGTCTACATTCCACACCAGCGACTCTATTGACTTGCCACCTCCCGCGTCATGACAGCTTGTAATCCTGAATCGCCACTGTAGTGTTTGTCTCCAATGCTTTCCTGATAGCCTGGCAAACGATCAACGCAGCCAGACCCGCCTGCGGCGAGCAACTGGGTGCCTCCTTGCCTTCAGTAACACGGCAAAAATGCGCAAGCTGCAGCTCGAACGGAACCCCGTCATCAACAAAGACCTCGTCTCGTACCAGCTCGGAATGCCAGGTTTTGACAATGCCCCTGTACGACCATGTCGACATGTCAGGCACGCTCAGGGTTCCGTTGCTATCAAACAGCTGATAGAAGGTCTGGCCGGTTTTTGGAATTAGAGGGTTTCCGCCGGTTCCGGCCTCGAAGTTGTACGGCGACGGGGCGTTGTCCGTAATGAGAAACGTCTCGACAACGCCAGACTTGAACCGTAGTGTAAGAGCCGCACCCTCTTCTGCCTCGTGACCTCGCTCTGAAGCCGTTTTCTCTCCGTGAACCTTCGTTATCGGGCCCAAGAGATGATGCAGAAGATCGATTTCGTGAATAGCGTTGATCAAGACGACCCCCCCATCATAGCCTTTCCTCCATTCGGTAGGAGCTTCAAAGTAGTCCTGGGGTTCATATGCTGTCCACAGCCCGTTGATGGCAATAATCTTACCAAGGGTACCTGATTCGACAATCTTCTTGGTGCTGATGATGTAAGGGTTGAGCCGCCGGTGATGTCCCACGAGTGCCTGACTCCTGTTACCAGGAGATGGCTAAGTAGGTCGATACCACTCGGGATAGCCGTGCTGATAGGCTTCTCTACGAGCACATGGACTCCTCCAGAGGACAATTGTTTGAAAACAGCGACGTGTGTGTGGTTGGGAGTGCATATGATCTCGGCTTGAGGCACATGCGGTGACCGTAAGAGGCTGTCGACGGAAGCATAGTACGCCACGTTCAGCTTGGCTGCAAGTTGGTTCCCAGCTGGGTCTGGGTCAACAACAGCAACCAACTCGGTTTGACCGCTCTGGACGACCGTTCTGGCATGTCGTGGGCCTATCAAACCTATGCCGATAATGGCAAAAGTTATTTTGGTATTCGAGATCGATATGGTACGTCCAGTCGATTTTCGATGTCACTCATCCAGAGAAGATTACACTAAGGGAACAAGATAGGATGGGTCTTCGAACGGGGCAGAGCAGTCCGTAAATAGTTCTGCAATTCTTCTTCATCATGACCCTACAAGCAATGACTCGATCAGTCTTGGGCGCATCCTGGTTATTGAATAGCCGGGTCAGAACAACGCCGGGACTGCGTTTATCCAATGGACCAGTTGCCTTGAATCTCACACAGACTAGTACATAAATGCCAAAGATCCAGCCTGTTTCTGACAATACTGGGTTAGGAGAACCCACACCCCGCATCTTGACTTGATTCAACCCCGCAAGATCATACGAGCACAAAGTTCTTACAAGGATGGGTTTCTGGCATGCGACATCGGCACTGAACGCACCAATTGTCAAGAAGCCTCTGTCATGTCCAAAAGCATGTGTATCAAGTACAAGCCATTCGCAGAGCTTAGAGCAGCGCAGTCTCATGCACAAGTAGGGGACGACAACATCGGTTAAGTTTTGGAACGTCTGCAATGCTAATGTCTGAAATCACCCCAGTAAATAAAATACTCACGTGGGATATAGAGCTCGTAGAACGTGCAAATGAGTTACGAAGACACTTGGATGTTGTGAAGTTTTTTCAAAACTTTATAGGTTAGATAACTGTTGATAAATCCTTGTGATGCATCTTCAATCCCTTCAACGCAGGTGATGTGAAAGAAGCCCAGTGGCTGCGAAGTGTGCTGTCTTAATTGTTACCCTCGCTGGTGCCAAGCCAGTTGTTCATCCAGTAGAGGTGCAGACATTCATTCCAAAAAAGGAATGAAGAACCTTCTCAGTCTTTTGGGGACAGATACTAAACCCTAGAAGAAAGTGCGAGCATGCAAAAAAATTATGCTGGCAGTTTCTGCACTGCCCGGCTCAGCAGCACGTCACTCTGTTCGAGAGTTGCGAAGAAAGTAGCGAAATAATCCTACTGACGGGATAGCTCTCAAGTGTTTCCTTGCATTGAACGTCGCTTCTCATAACTGCACTACTTTGGCGCTGACCTGAACTGAGACCAAAGCTTTTTGCTTAGGCTTCAAAGCTGCTCATACGGTGGGGCCTGTTCATTCAACGAAAGTACCAACTCGATCGTAAGACACAAAGCCAGTCATAATTTCTTGCTGCAACCTGGTTGGAATGAATTCACGGTTGTTTGCAAACTTCATCTCGCAAACCAAAACGAATGTGAGAACGAAACACACTGCAATGAACCTCACAGCCAGCCACTTTGGAGCCAGTAAATCCATCAATGGCACCCACCTCCCAGTTTGCAGGAATAGAGTGGCATGCGGTGTTCCTAACCAAAGGTGCAGGGTTGCCAGAAAAGTGGTCAGATGCGGGGTGAGCAAGAAGCGCTCCAACAAGAAGAGGCTTTTCTGCCTTGGCTTTCGGCGATCACTGCCAGCAAGTGGTGCTTCACTCCTCCGTGGAAATCCTCACGCGGCAGCAGGCTGACGATAACCAGAGAGAGCACTTCGCTAATCAGTATAAACCAGAAGATTGGCGTAATTGGCCTGCATTCGATGGATGCGGTGACTGATGTATGGAACCCCTAGTCAATGTCCACTTGTTCAAAATGGCCCGTCGTGTAATGAGAAATGTCTCAGACCCCTTTTATGGGGGAAAAGTATGGTGAGCCAGTAAACAGGCTGGCACTCATTCACATAAACCAAAGGCTTTTCTGGCAGTTCTCTATGTACAGTCCTCCTTGTTTCCATCACAAATAGCCACGTTGTGGTGAATGGACTTGCGAAAAAAGGGCAGCTTTGCTGCACCCCAGACGGCTGATGACGACCCAAGCTAGCATCGATTGTAAGTGAGGGGAATTTGTGGGTCATCTGAAAAACCCCGGTTCTGCTACTCAACGGACCAGGGGTTCACAAGAAGGATAGGACGGAAGACTGCTCTCGGGCCTTTGGAGACACACTCATGGTACCTCACCTCGCATCTGAAAGAGGGGCAGGCGAGCAGAGCGCCCAGGAGTTACGGTACACATTAAAATATCAGCTGTCGCCGTGCCCAAGAGACCGAAAGCCAATGAGTGTTTGCTGTGCTCCGTCAACTCTGTGATATCCTCCCCCGAAATGCGGATTCTTGTCGCTCTCCTCGGGGTGGCCGTGCTAGTTTTACAAGCTCTGGCTGACTCTGACCAAGGCAACAAACGCAACCCTCAGTTCCACAACTCAGCTCGCCATGCAGCGGCGGACCCGTACGTCCTTTACGATTCCGAAAGTGGCCAGTATTATGCATATTCTACAGAAGGTGCAGACGAGGGCTATCACTTCACCGTCTACATTAGTCCGGACCTCTCGACGTGGCACAAACACCCGGGCGGCGTATTGAAGGCGTGCTATGACGATAAGATGAAACGGGTGGATGGCGGCCAGGCGTGCTGGGCTCGCGATTGGTATTGGGCTCCCGAGACATATTACAACGAGAGGACGGGATGGTATTTTTTCGTCTTCGCCGGCCGACTGCGCGAGGACCTGGCCAAAGACCACTTTCAATACTCCAAATTTGAGGAGCCATCCAAGCTTGGCATAGCTGTTTCACGCTCACCCACGGGGCCTTTCAAAGAGATCAGATCCGAGCCAATCGGTTACTATCCATTCGACCCCGATTACCACGATATCAACCTCATCATGGACGAGCAGCAAATGCTGCCTCCAGAAAGCCTTGAGAGGGGAAAGACTGCGCCAAAGGGCACTTATATACCCACCATTGACCCCAACATCTTCTTCGACAGAGACGGCCGCATCTACCTCTACACGTCTCGAAATGCGTACCGCAACTGGAATTGGGATGATGGCCTGGGAAAGTACGTTGAAGAATCCAACATCATCGTCGTTGAATTGGACCGACGATGGTGGGATGACCCCTTTGCGAGGACAATGCCGGAAATCGTGTCTTCGCAAATCGATATCCATGCCGACGAAGGCCCAAAGCTTCCAAATAATATTACGGCCTACAACGGCACTGGAGAAATAGGGGACCCTCCTCGCAAAGACGGTTGGAAAACCGTCATCTCTTACGGCGCCGACCCGCAGGACTGGGAAAACTTCCACGTGGAAGACTATGAGAAGTTCAACGGTACGAAGAAGGACCGTCGTTGGTCAGAAGGCAGCACAATCATAACACGGCAGGGCACTGATGGGGAATCGGTGTATCTGCTAACCTACAGCGCCAACAACTATGAAGCGTCGAACTACGGTGTTGGCTTTGCGACATCGCAGTCGCCACTAGGTCCTTTCCGCAAATCAACGAAGAATCCTGTGCTTTCTCAGGCACCCGACGGAGAGATTCCCATTTTCTCTACGGGGCATGGAAGCATAGTTGCGTCGCCCCCTCGCAACGCTAGAGTCAGATTCGGCGCGCAAGATGTTACACGCCAGGATCTGGAAGAAACGGAGCTATTCTACGTGCACCATGCCCGTAATGATACCACACGAGACCGCTCCATTTACACAACTCGCATGACGCTCAACAAATCAGCAATTTATGTGGGATCTGATACCGCCATTAACATGAGCTTGACACCACTTGACCAGCCTATTCCAAAAAACACTTATCCAATCGAGTTCGAAGTTGGCTGCTCTGGCGGGAGAAACCCAAGGTCCCAATTCGAAGTCCGCGTTATCTCAAAGCTCGGTGCCCCATTTGACCTCACAGAGGGCTCGAACAGGGTCGTTGCTCTCCCAGGTTCCGTGGTGGCAACTTCCATAGAAGCTGGGAAGAGGCAAAATGGTGGCCATATCCTTAAATTCGGCGGCAGCTCCGTCAATGAACTGGCTTATCAGCGCCTTAACTTTGAAGGGAACTGGTCCACAGTTGCTAGGAAGGATGTAAATTGTTGACTGGCGAGGCGTTAATTTAATTCTTAATGATCCGATAGCGCAAACCGTAGTCTGTTATTCTGGAAATAGGAGCTATTGCAACATAGCAACTGACGGGCCCGAAGAGTTTGTGACCCGGAGAAGGAATCATCAGCAGATGGCAAGCGAATACTGAGCATAATCCTCAACGGCCTAAAATTTACACCGTGAAAAAATGCGCACATTCTAATCCAGTCTAGGGGGCCCTTTAGTACTTGTGGTAACTCAAATGTTAAGAACATCATGGTTGGGCAATACCATGGAAATAATAACATGACGTGCTGTTGCTTCAAAGATCTACAGTCAGTATCACGAATGCTCCATAGTACCCATTCTCCCTGAAGCCTACATGAAATCAGCCGTCTCGAGACCACAGGATAACGTTGTTTGAAATTCTTTCACGTTTGAAAGTTTCTAGAAAGATTTTTAGACCGATACAAAATCTTAGCACTCAATTTTCAGGTGTTGATTTTCTGTGTGTTACTATCAACCTGCGCATAACGATATAAAGATGCAAGTGTCTTCTCATCCCAAACCAGAACCCCCACTACAGCTCGATAGATCCAAGCGATCTTGGATTGGGAGACCAAGTGCTCTTGTCAATGGAAACAAAACGTGCTGCCCGACAGACATCATAGTTGAGTCTCTTTGGCGTCTTTACCAGTTCTCGGGTACAGCTTCAAGGTACAAGCTGACGAGACCTTGAGAGGTGCAGATGGTGGATCCCAATGGGCCGCCATGGCAGTAAGTAGGGACGTCACGGTAGCCCCAGGCGCCGCTCCTGAGTTCAATGTTAGTCGCATGTATCAACAAATCTACGGATGATTGAGGAAGGACTCACGCAACACCCCAGCGATGGAAAATTCGGACACCCCAGGTGTTAAAAACGCCTTTCACGAGGGCAAAGCTGTACTTGCTGTCGCCGCAAGCATACTTCTCACCGAGAACCACTTCCCCCGTCTTTCCGCAGTACAAGTTGTCAGCATCGTGGCCAGTGTGTGTAGCCCAACACTGTCAACGGTGCCATCAGTCTGGTGACGAGAAGAGAAGTCGTGAATCAAGACGTCCTCTGAGTTGAGGGGGTTGACCTGAGGAGCAGGTGCTGCCAGGACAGAAATGCTGAGGGCAGCAACAGTGGCGAGAGTAAAGCGCATTGTGAGTTTGGTTGAAGCGAGAGTTGACTGAAAGTCTGAGAGTAGTGTCCTTTACTGGAAAATATAAAGGTGTGGAAGCAAGTGGGATGGTGAGGTGATGAGATGGTGAGATGGAGATTGAGGGGATGATGATTGATCTTTAAATGTTCTTGTGGCCTCCATCGAGTTGTGCTTTGCGTGCCCACGTTCAAGCTCATTGAAAAGTCGGATGGGCACTGTGGCTCGCAAAAGATCATGAGACTGCAAGCATACTCAGCATACGAGATGTAACAATCCATCATTGCAGGTGAGGTCATGCTTAGGGGTATCGAGCTGCAGGACTAGTGGTAATGTGCGGCGGCCCCGATGCGGGAGCTCGGGAAGCGGACTTCCGTGCTGCGTTCCTGCCCGTAATGCCTTGCTTTCGTCTCGCTCCCTCGACGGTAATTCTGCGGGACTAGATATTTCGGCCTTGACGATACTTGATCGAGTGGCGAATTGCCTAACTATGTCTCATGAATGAAAAATAGTTACAAGACAAAGATTCTGTGGCCCAGGAGCTGATGTACTCCCTTTGGATCGTTTCAAGAAAAATAGGGCAGACAGAAAGCAGACAAAAGAAGGCATTCGACTACACGAAGGAAGTGTTTGTGCGCCATTGCTCATTGAATGTTTCAAGAATTGTGGCTTCTCTAGCAAAGTCTGCTAAGCTACAAATAAAACCCTGTTGCACTTGTTCAATGCCGACGGCTGAGTACGAAATTGTACAGTACAACACCTGACAATCCCAAGGGTACCAATCACAAACTAAAATATAACATTGCCCAAGGAAAGCACTACTTTATCCAAAGTCGAAGGAAACCAGACAATCCATACGAGTTTGCTGAGAAGCAATTTCGTGCAGCGGGCTAAACAAGACAAATTAAGTCATACCTCGTGTCGCTTACTGAGAACCAAACATCCAAGCGTGCCTGCAAGCGAAGCCTGCTGACATTCGGTACCTAAGTCTTCCATTCGTAGTCAATCTCGTCACGATTGGTCACGCAGAGTCGTATTAGGGCCTGAGCGGAGTTCCGCAACTGCCACCGGCGTTACATCCTTCACGGCTCCATTTCCTACCTGGTCAGCCGCAAACAGCCTCCAAGAATGGGGCTGCGGGTACACATCAATGATAATTACAAATATAGACAGAACTGTAGCCCATCATCGAATTGGTACTGTCAAGTTCTTATGTCTCAAGGCGTATTGATGCCATTTTAGGTTCAAACTCGCAACCGAGGTCCACAACCCAACACCGCTATGCCCTTGACCTCACAAAGTATCCGGATGCCCCAAGCAAATTAATGCTCGCCAATCGACATCATTGGATCCGTTTTTGAATCTAGCAAGTGTCGTTCGGATTATTTCTATCTCAGCCGGGTGTATGCACCATGCATTCTCTTCGTCGCTCTATCGGGAAACGTTGATTGTGACTACGCAGCGAACTGCACATCATTCCCATCATTCGTTCTGCTTCTTCTTTAGATATTTTTTCGTTTAGTCAAAAATTGCTTTTGTGAAACGTCTAGATCGCTGGGTGCAGGTGCTAGAACAGAGAGCCGGTTTTGTTCCAGACACGCCAATGCTTGAACCATGCGTGCGTCAATGGTGGCTCACAACATCCTATCCATCCACCAAGAATGCTCATCTGTCTTACCGTAATCAGATGGCTTTCTACCGTGGTCAGTATCAACGTAGATTCCTCCAACGATGTTGAAGAATAAATTCAAAGCTAGTGCCGGTTATTCGTGCTTTGAACATTTGATGATCAGAAATAATTGGTGAGTGAGAGCTCTTGAAACAGCATCGACCATGAGTAGCATAGAAGGTGGTGCCAGGTCAATAACAAAAGGTAAGCAGTGGTGCTTTCGGACCGGGCCCACCTCAGGTTTGCTTCTCTTCACTAATTGTAACAGAGCTTGTCAGCCGAGTCTATTATGTTCGTGTAAGCGCCTATCGTAGTGAAGCTTTGAACTTGCGGGTGCCAGCTGTTTTTCCCTCCTGAAATTTACCCGAGGTTGATGTAGACTTGGCTGCCTTTCCACAAGGTGCCAAGAGCTCAATTTCTGCTGGGTCTGAATAATTGCGTCTTGTAGAACGGTGTGTATTCACCGTGGGGGCCTGATACTTGAAAAATGACTCGGTCATCCTCGAATAAAACCGACGTGTCTGTGTTGTGCTTAGTTCTCAACAAGACACCCCTACGCTATCTCGATCTGGAATACATGCTCCGTAAGCTGATTCTTCAAATGTGAAATCGTAAGTCACAGAGCAACGAAAAACCCCTTCGCCAAGTTTAAATACTAGGTAAATTCCGTCCCCAACGTTATTTGTCCTGCGGTATCTAAGCCCTGCAGACCTGTGAACAGTTTCAGCACTCTATACCGATTCACACACATTCCTCGGCACTTCTTATTGCCTACAGCAATCCGTAACCGTGGCTCAACGCAAGCCATTCAATATCTCTAGTGGTAGAAACTTCCTGCTTAATTGAGCGACGCCATTGGAGCAGACTTCTCAGAACGCCCGTTTGTTGTATGCCTCTCCATATACCTCTTTCTCTGCAGTCCTATGGGGAACACCAGTGACCGAAGAACATCAATGCAGGGCCTCGAGCACGCCATGTCGGGATTAGTTGCCTATGGTATTTCGTGGCATCCCAAAGCCTTATCTGTTTTAGTGTTGTTTTCATGATGAAGCCAAGCCTGAGAAAGAGCGACGCTGTTCGGGTTCTCTTACCTTGTCGGCTGAAGTTAGTTCCCGCACTGACCCACCTGCCTTCTCATGCGCAGTGATACATCTCTCTTTTGTCAGCCGGCGCAATCTACTCGCGTACTCTTTCGCAATTGGGACTATCAAGAACCGGCATAGCCCCATAGCTTGTTCATGACAAACCAAAACAAACATGTATGCGACGACAAGGGAAGGCAGAAACGATGCCTAAAGACTAACCGGAAACCAAGTACCTTCCTATTAAGAGCTAATTCGGCTTCCGCAAAGATCTAAGAGGTAACCAATTTGAAAAGTGTGCGAGCAGGACAGGGAAATAGTAGTTCACGTTGAAGCGCTATTTAAGTGCCCACAAACCCACGGTTGTTTCCACATACCTTATAGGAAAAACATACACTTATGCACACCTCAATCTTTTCAGTCAAACATCAAGCTCAACATGACGGACAAAGGAGCCACTCTTGACATGTCTTTGTTTTTTGGGACAGAAGACCAAAAGAAGCAGTTTTGCAGCGAATTGCTTCACTTGTTGAAATCACGAGGCGGTGTCAAGATCCAAAACCACAGCATTCCAGCAGAGGACATACACAAGCTGTTCAACATGGCAAGTTCTTAAAATCGCTTTAGGAACGATACAAAGTCTAATCAACCAAAAGAGTCGCAAGTTCTTCGCTTTGCCTCTCGAAGAAAAGATGAAGGCCAAGCACCCTCCGCAAGCGAACCCCAACCGAGGATACAGCTTTGTTGGCCAAGAGAATGTTGCAAACATCAGCGGCTACGAAAAGGGGCGTGACCCCGGGACGACTCGAGATATCAAAGTAAGTAAGGCATGATACGCAAATGAATTCAGATCGCTGACGTGATTTAGGAGACGTTCGACATAGGCAGCGCTCACGACGACTTGGTAGACAATCTATGGGTGCCGGAAGAGAGCCTTCCCGGTTTCCGCAAGTTTATGGAGTCTTTCTATGAAAAGGCGTTCAGAACTGAGCTGCAACTTTTATCGGCCCTTGCAATTGCTCTTGGTGTTTCAGAGCACCACCTCCAGGCTCTCCACAACCGCGCTGAGAACGAGTTTCGCCTCCTGCACTATCCCGCCGTCCTTGCTGCTGAAATGGCCGACGGCACTGCCACCCGCATTGCCGAACATACTGATTTTGGGACCATTACTCTGCTGTTCCAGGACTCTGTTGGAGGCCTGCAGGTAGAAGACCAGACGCAGCTCGGAGTTTTTCGAAGTGTAGAATCGTCAGCGCCAACTGATATCATTTTGAATATTGGTGACTCACTTCAGCGCCTGACAAACGACACTTTTCGAGCCGCTTGTCACCGTGTTACGTACCCTCCTGCTATCAAAGCCGGCGACGACGCTGAGATACCTGAAAGATACTCCGTTGCGTACTTTGTCAAACCGAATCGCCAAGCTTCTTTGCTCCCAATGGATGAATTTGTCACAGAAAACACACCTTGTCATTACGATGACGTCACTGCATGGGAATGGAACAATCACAGAATTGCAAAGCTCTTTGGATAATAGAAATGTATCAGCACCTGTCCGTTATGGGAAAGGATTACTTAGGGACATGAGGAAGGCCAATGGGTTATGCGGGGCCATGATTGTGCATGTGAACAGCCTAAACAATTTTGAGTTGGTCGGGGTCGCCTACCTATTTTGAGTAATGGCAGTGTTTGATACGCTATCTTGTCTTGAAATCAATAAATAATTGGTATACATTTCAGCCTTTCTAATCTAGGTATTAAGGCGTACAACCTTCAGTTTTTTTGATAAGCCGCGCAGTGAAAATTTGATTGTTATAGTAACCATGGTCGCAGAAGCTTTCCTACTACAGCCGCAGCCATTGATAACCGAAGCTTGCGCATGCCAAAAAGAATAACGTTGCTCCCCATCTCGGCAAAGATCTGATACTTATAGAACGGGTTAGAATGTTGAGTCTTCCGGCCTTCGATAGTCGTCGGATGATGGATGAAGGCCAATCACCCCAATCGTAATAGCATTGTCCACTGAGTTAGAGAGACCACCGACTATCGGACGTTTCCAGTGATGAATGCAATTTGATTCCATTCGAATTTGCTTTGCGGAGGCTTGAAGCATACGGCTACATCAGTCTCATAAGTGACCTAGCTGAAACTTTTAAGAGTGCAAACAAGAAAACCAAATACTGATGATACCGTTTTGTTTCATTGCTATATGGTTTAAGACCAACGCTCTCAGTCAATTTACTCGAAGAAGTTTATAAAATGGCAGGTTCTCGCTGGTGTACGAATGCATGGCGTTTAATAGCAGAGAGTTTTCTTCAGATTGACGTTTTCCTCCAGAGATTCAGAGAACATAACGAATAGAAGGCTAGTCACTAATGTCTCTCAACAACAACTCCGGCCCTGGCGAAAATAGAATATGTATTAAATCGGTGGAATTCCCAGAAGTTGACCGGTTCGCCGTTGGTATACAAAGGGTCTAGTTTCCTCAACAGCGGCTGTACGTCTTCCGATGAAAACATTACCACCCTTTCAGACGCATATCCAGTCACATTGAAAGAAAAAGAATATTCAGGAATGAACAGACATTATTCTTTTCTTTTTGACAGAAGCAAGCATTTCAACAAGGCAAGACAGACCCACGCGGCGCAACAACACTAAACTCGCCTACAAAGGGGCGTCTGAGCATCATTGGACTTGGCATGACTATACCCAGATCGCTTGATTAACATTTCTCAGCCCTTGAGAGCCCCTTTTGCGAATGATTGTTCATCTGGGAGATCGAACCGCTGGCCTCCCCTGAAAGGGTATATAAGCTTTTCGACAATCCGTCATGGATGGAAGTAGTTTCTGAACCATGACAAAATTCCATTATCCCCTGCACTACAGCTCTGAACACGATATTGACAATGAAAAACCACCGCAAAAGCAACTGCAACCAAGCGCCGAGCCGTTCAGGTCACCAAAATTAGTATCAAGCTTGATATTCTCCTTCATTGAGGCACCCTTTCAATCAGACGAGACCTCGTCATGGCTTGGCGGAACCAGAGAGATAACCTTCCTCAAATAATATTATGCAGCTGATGAGCCAATTCCATGCGAAAAAAGGTATTTATATGCAAGTATACGGGGACCTGAGACCCGGCTGAGACTGGCGTCTCAACTCGGTCAGTCCGCAAACGTATTGGATAGCCTTACACCTAATGATGGAATGTTGAATGCCATCAAGGTTGCAGCACTTCAGCCCGAAAACTTTGTATCTAGAATATTTTGTGTGCTATTCTAAGGCGAAATACCACTGTTGCAAGCTCATCAACGTCTGGTGAATGGGGTGCCATTTGTACATATGGTTCATAAACTGAGCCCGGTTTGGATGATATCTTCCAGCGGCGGGTTCGAGACACCCATCCTTTACTTCTCCTAGCAAGTGCCAACTAAGTAATTCAAATCATTCATGAATTTGATGATATGAGGGAGCGAAATAACCTCTTTCGTTTTATGACAACTTGGACTGCGTTCATCGCAAGAGCAGAAACTACAGAACCTGAGGAGCAGAAATAATTTAGTGATTGACAAGGCAAACCAAAGCCTAGAACTGGATGGAAAGACAGTGATCTTTCTATAACAGTATTGCATAAGGCATGGAGGTAGCGGGGATGTCATTGAAGATGTGTTGAATCCTGCAACCGGGCCCAAAATATGCTAGTGAACAGCTCACTGGCCACTTTGGCGCTAGAGAGCATGAATCGAAGAGTATCATGCTAGAGGTAATAGGGATTTCATGAGGTGGAAGATTAGCATCAAATATGAAAATTTATGTCAAGTGCAACGATCCCCTTCCCTATAAGTTCCACAGGCTTGCTAAACAGCTATGACGCCAATAAAATGATAGAACCGTCACGTGGCGTGGTCTCACTGATTAGCCTCCGACTAGGTGCTTCAGCTATGGGAGGACCCAAGCAAACATCAAATAACAAATGGCGTATCAGCCTGCGCAAGTCAAATCCGCTAAACGCAATTCAATAACTGTTAGCAAACACTAGCACTAGGGTTCTAAGGCAGTTGAAAACTCGGGCATTATCGAATTGAAGCTAACGGGTTAAGGATGCCAAAGATCAAAAAGTTAGTGGCAAAACCAGCCGCCCTAATACGAAGCTGAAGGTGGTTGTTTGGCACTATCCAAAGAGTACCGGCTCGTTTTCTGGTCTGATGTCAGTATTGCATGCTGGTCTCAATTCCTTGTATCGTCTGATCTATCTTGTCACTAGGCCGGTGATCCGCGAGTCTCGAGTTCGCACCAGAAACTTTATGAACAGGGCAGAGTAATGATAATCATGTTAGAAAACAATCGCAGTGGTAAGACTGTTGGTGCATTTACAGCAACCTTCGACGCATCAGCACGATGCTAGATTCGTAGGTCGAAAACCGATGGATTCGATCACGGTGGAATCCTATGGATTTTTCATGTCAGCAACGGACCTCAATAATGACGATAATCGCCACTGCCAGACCTAGACTATCTTACCAGGTGCTGTCAGTGGATATGCAGCCCAAAGTCTCTCGAAGATGGCTGCCGACTGACAATTTACCCGGGATCCATCTTGAAGCACGCATTTATACGCCGGGCACGCTCAATCTCACAGGCGGGAGAGTTTACGACGACAAAAATCCTCAATTCTGAAGTCCCTGGTTTGGACAGCTCAGATAAAACGCTACTGTATAGGCGGAAAATTGCCAATCCCAGCACCCGGGCTTTCATAGATAGTAAAGTGTGCATTTGTTTGAGATATTGATGGTCCAAGCTGGTATTACCCGAGACGGAGCCAATATTCTTGGTTTTATGGCTTCCGAATGACCCTAAAATTTCGTGTCCAGCAGCAGAATGAGGTGAACAGTGGGCGAGAGAAGCGAGAATAAGAAGGAAAACAGGATTGCCTTCATCGGCTTCCAAACTTTGGATCCAAACTTGCATGTGCGAATGTGCAAAGCTCGACTGCTTCCATGGTGCGGTCTCGGGAAGGATCTCAGTGCCCTTGCTGGTAGCAGTCCCACGTAGGGCAGGTGACTTGGATTTCAGGACGGATCACGCTCAACTATTGCGCATTTGCCTCAGCCCGATGTCCATGTGCGGCGTATATTAAATTGGTCTTGGCTAGCGCAGCTGCCCCCCATCCTATCTGCATTTGGGGGGTAATCCGGGCCAGGTCCGGGAATGGCTTCTTGTTTTGACTCATGTTGCTCGAGTGGCGTTTGGCCCCTGTTAGTTGTCAGTGGTGGAATGCACATTCTTGGGGGTACCAAGTCTGGGCTCCGTGTTCAGTGTCTTGGCTTCGGGTGAATAGCACCGAGGTGTGCGTGCTTGTCGAGAATGTGATATTGGGAAGCGACTCAAGACTTGCCAACGCCCAGGCTGCGCCAAGTCTTGGTGTCCGGGCAAAGTTGACACTAGGACATGAGCGGAAAGGGGGGAAATGGAATGCCCAGCCGGTACAACCACCATTCCGAGCTCATCGCAGCTCCCTTTCACCGGGTTGCCTCCTTTCTCAGCGAACGTGTCTGTGAAGTTGCTCTGACGATTCGAAGCTTTCGTGGCGCTTAGCCAAGTACAAGATATTCCACTTAAAGCTCGCAGGTGTGTTATATCTGGTTGAAAGCGAGACTGATGCTTAGGCCACAAAAATGAGCGGAGAATGATCCAGACTTGCGGGATTGCCACCTCCACCCCCGCGTTACCCCAGCACAGGTTCCAATCTATGCGACCACAATTGGGCCAATTGGATGCGCGGAGAACCCTTCAACCTCAGCAACGCGTGTGGACGTGTCCGCTTCGACCAGCCGCCGTCCACATTAACATCTAGCGTAAAGACGACAAAGTTCTGTTTTACTACATGACACAAAAAGCCAGGAGTCCAGGCGAACAATACGTTCTCCGACCTCGCTGATACTCTCTGCCGACAGCCGAGCGCTTTGTTGGGGATGATGGCCCCTAAGCCAGTTTAAGTGCATCGGCCGACATGAGTTTGCAGCAGTTCCGAGTAAGAGGCGTCAAGGCCAAGAGGCCAAGGCTGGGCAGTGCGTTGGGCGGCTATCGCCATGCAAAGATAACTGGCTGAGCTCGCGAAAAGTTGAGGCGAGATGTGAACTCGTATACATCGATGCCCAGTCCCAGAACAGGTTTAGTTGGACACAGAATCAAGGCACCGGATCCATGGGAATTTGGATATCAGAAGGCGACTCCCAAGTAACTACTTTATATTACTCTGTAGACTCCCAGACAACATGCGTCTTCGGGCTCCAAGTGCGCATTCAGACGTGGGGACAGACAGATGCGTGCGTCGCGACTCACTGATTTGTTAGGTATTTGCACGCTAATTGTCTGTCTGCAGTTAAGAGAAAATGGCAGGGAACTTGCTACCACTCATCCCCGCATGGTACCCAAGAGGACTGCAGTCATCCATTCAGTTGCGACCACCATACACAGATGGGGAACCCATGCCGAGCTAGCTAAATTGACAACCCTGAAAACTACGGGGACCCCAGCAGTCAGACCGACATCCCTTCCATCATTGGCCTGGAAGATGCGTTTCCCCGCCTGCTCCCCCGCGATTTCGGTCCAAAGATACCCCAGAGGCGTGCCATACCCTAGTATCGTCAACACATTTCCGGTCAGAAGAGGTGCAACCATGGGCCCCGAGCCAATAGGTGTTGCTGATTCCATTGCATAGCGCGATGGAGACCACTCTGTATCACATGGTACCGTTTTAGGCATTCTTGGAGTTCAAATTCGCGCGGTTGAGGGGGAAATGAGCTGAGATCGGGGCAGAACTGATTCGTGGACCCCATGGGGAAATGCGGGGAGACAACGAGTTTTCACAAGTCGAAACTCGGGGTTGAATTGGACGAGTTTTCTAGGCAGAGTCAACAAAGTGGTTAGTGGGCGGCAACTTGGCACAGCTTTGGCGACTTGGCAATGGCAGATACCAGACCATTGGGACCAACAGATACAGCAACGCAATTTGTTTATCTACCGCGTGTTTCCCTCGCTGCTCTGCTCGATCTCCCTTCTTTTTTCTCTACCGACGTTCTCTCCCGTCGCCATCTCCCAATACATTCCCTATTTCCAGTACGGACACCATGGCCGACAACGAAAAACCCAAATCCAGGTCCGTCGACCATGCCGAGTACGGGGCATACACACCCGACATTGCCCTCATCGAGGCTGCAGCCGCCGCGAGCGAAGAAGAAAGCAACCTTCCTCGCAAAGAACTCTTTTCGCGCTACTGGCCGGCCGCCGTATACAGCATGCTTCTCAGCTTGGCCTTGGTCATGGAAGGCATGGATGTTGGCCTCATCAACAATTTTTTCGCACACCCTGCCTACAAGGCGAAGTTCGGTTGGCCCGACGCCGAGGGCAAACCACACATTTCGGCTTCGTGGCAGGCCGCCATCGGTAACGGTAACAACCTGGGTAGCATCATCGGTCTCTTGTTGAATGGCTGGCTGCAGTCCCGTTACGGTTCTCGCAGGGTATACATGGCAGCCATGGCTGTCATGGCCGGAACAATCTTCGCTCTGTTCTTTGCCGTCAATGTTCAGATGCTCTTTGCCGCCAACATTCTGTGCGGTATTCCGTGGGGTGTCTTCCAGACACTCACAACCGCATACGCCGCCGAAATTTGTCCCGCTGCCATGCGTGGGTACCTCACTGCTTGGGTATCTATGTGCTGGGGTGCCGGTTCGTTCTTGGCTACCGGCGTTCTCCGTGGCTCCCTCAATCTTAAAGGAGACCTCGGATGGAAGGTCCCATACGCATTGCAATGGGTTTGGGTCGTTCCTCTGTTCATCGTTGGTTTTCTGTCTCCCGAGAGTCCCTGGTACCTCATCCGCAAGGGTCGCCTCGACGAGGCCGAGAAGTCTCTCCGCCGACTTGCGCGTAAGAACCACTACACCGAGCAGTCCATGGCTGAGACTATGGCTTTCATGAGGCACACCAACGAGATGGAGAAGATCGAGGCCGCGGGAGCCTCGTACAAGGACTGTTTCCATGGAACCAACCTGCGCCGAACCGGGATTGTCTGCATGGCCTGGATCATCCAGATTCTTAACGGTCAATCTATTTGCTCCTACGCCGCCATTTTCTTGCAATCAGCCGGCATGGACGCGACCCGGTCTTTTGACTACAACATGGCTATCCAATCAGTCAACATTTTTGGCACAGCCATCGCCATTGTCCTGATGGGCAAGATCGGACGTCGTACCTTCTTCTTCTGTGGATCCTCGCTCATCGGCTTTTTCATGCTCATCATCGGTATCCTCGGTTCTGTTCCGGTTGATCCGTCAAACGTCGCCCTCGGCGTGGCCGTTCTCCTGATCGCTACAAACCTGACCTTTAAGATGTCACTGGGTCCGACAACTTACACCATCGTAGGAGAGTCTTCCTCTAGTCGTGTCCGGGCCCAGACTATTGTCCTAGGTCGTGCCGTCTACGTCGTGGGCCAGATCATCATCCAGCAGCTCAACCCGCGCATGCTGGGCAGCAAGGGCAAGGACGTCTGGAATTGGGGTGCCAAGGCTGGCTACTTGTATTTTGGACTGTGCTGTATCTGGGCCGTGTGGATCTTTTTCTTCCTGCCCGAGACCAAGAATCGCACATTCGCAGAACTGGACTACCTATCCAGAAGAAGGTCCCTGCGCGTCAGTTCAGTTCCTACCCCATCGATCGTAAGTTCTTTTCCGCACCAAACCCGCACCATGAACACCCCCACCTGTTTCAGTGAAAGGACTGCGCTAACGATTGATTCACAACAGTTTTCGAACTTACCGGCGGCGAGGGCACTAAGAGGCTGGATGACGATCAGCTTGAGAAGAACGTCACTGAAATCCGGGAGGAGAGGCGTGTGTAATTGCAATCTTTGCAACAGAGCTCGTAACTGGAGACTGCCCACAGAGAAGGAGGCATTATAATCATTGTGGAAGGAAGACTCAGCGGTTGATCGCTGCTGTGTGCTGGGATGAAGTTGATGTATCTTCAACTAGTATACTAGATTGTACTGCGTGTACAAAAACTAGATGTATGGATCCACCTTGCCATATTGATGGTGCAGTGATGTGAAAGACTTGAAGGGGTGCTTTGCAGCAACATTGCTCTTCAGATGAATGGTATTTTTCACCTACAGCTTTACTAGACAGAGCCCAACAACGCGACGTTTTATCACACTTCGTGATGGCCTCGCACGCCCATTGCCGCCACTGATTGGCGTTTCTTAGAAGCCAAAGCAAGAAGCGTGGTAGAAGCCAGGGTAGGGACTCCAGCCCAACATTACGGTCAGCAGTTGGATTTTCCACCAACATCACCTTGAACTCCGGACAACCCTGCTGCGCCTACGGAAAAATCAAGGCTGGCTTCCTTGAAAGCTTCGAGAATAGCCGTGTCCCCATAGAGCTAACTCGAATGGGAATTCAAAAGCCAAAGAGCTCGTCTTGGATGATAGTCGTCATTGGACGCAAGGACAAACAACACCAGCGTGGTCGGAGCCGTCACATACATGTTACCAATACTTGCTTCAGACGACATTAGGCACCTATGTAATGTGCTGCGTGTTATCTAACGCTGTCTTCCACAAACGCGGTTGAATCTCCGATCTCGTCTTCAATTGTGTTGTGTTTATCTTTTGCTCTGGTGGAAAACCCTTTCTGAAACTCTTCCCTGATCTCGCGACCGGCGCATTCGTACAATGCATATTAGAGTATATTATACGTGCTCGGTATGGAAACCTTCATTTTCGTCGTTTTTTTCCTTTGCAAAAGCAGTCTGGTGACAGAAAGTCTGAATAGCCGACGTCAAAATTTCGAATTCACGAGCTGTACTCTCTCATCAACAAATGCACATGTTTGGGGCCTTTGAATACCGGGCACAGCCTTAGCCAGCTTGTTTTAGTCGTCGCATTCTAATGCTGCACCATCTAATTTGAGACCTATGCGAAGCAATAAAATGGTTCTCCCAAGTCCATTTGGTAATCGGGGAGTTCATGAGGCGCGGCTATTCTGCACCAAGAGACAGTGTAAGCCATATCGGCAAGGAAAGGAGGGAAACCAGGCTCAAAGCTCGATCCTGCTGCCTTCCTAGTTCCCGCCTCCAAAAATTCGACTGAATTACTTGGCTTACTAGCATTTAGCCGCCCAGGCATGGCCATGACGCTCAACTACGCTAGACGACGAGGGCCTCGTAGATGCGGTCGTCCGAAACACCGCTTAGGTTGACACGTATTGTCCGAACTTTCGCCCAGAACTGAGGTACTGACTAGTTGATGCGCCATGGGCAATGCTTCCGTTCGACCGGGACGGCCCTCAACGTTTGTTCGAGCTTTTCCAGTAATCAAGATGGCTTATCACTAATGCCAAGATGTATCGCCATGTGGCCGCACCGCTTGTGCGGCGACGTAGTCTTTAAAGTCCTCAACAGGGTGTCATGGCAGTCTTCTGACACGCGTTAGCTTCATCTCGGTTCGTCCCAGCCTTCTTTAACCAGTCACAGTGTTGTCCATGGTTCACTTGTTGACCAAGACTTTCCCCCGCATGCCAATGCTTGTCCTTGTACGAATCTCGCTTTCTGCCATCTAAGAAACGGTATCAGCAAGACGCGGGCATACGGACAGGCAGGGGATCAACGAGGCCAAGATGATCAAAGCCTTGGAAATGTGATATCTTACCCCTTGTGTTTGTACATTGACACGTATGTTGTTGGGAACCTTTCCATTTCTGTGTTCATAAGTACTCCCCTTCGCTTCCTTCCCCTTTTCATTTCAGCAAAAGCTGCATATATTCTTGGTCACACTCCCTTCTCACAAAAGCTTTGCTCTCAATACGCCTCCTCTATTTCTCAGTCATTTACTGAGGTATCTTTTCATCCGCCGAGGTCTTCCAAGCCAGGATTTCTTGATTCCATCATCTAGGCGACCGCAGTAGCAGCAACTTTTGCCTAGTCGTCGACGTGTTCGCTGCCCAGCGCGTGAAACAAGGAATATGGCGACCAACGGAGATGTCTCTTACGCCAAAGATGCCACACCACCTGGTGAGAAGGCTTGTTGGCCTCACAACTCAGACTCGTCGTCCGCGAAAATTGAGACACTGGAGGATGCACCCCCTCCTAATCGCGTGACTGTGGACAAGGCAACCGAGCGGGCCATCTTGAGGAAACTGGACTATCGTATAGTACCCATGGTGATGTGGGTGTACCTCATGAACATGATGGATCGAGGTAAGACTTCCATGTCTTGGTTTGAAACGCAAACAAACCCATACTAATCTTCTGAGGCAGTGAATATTGGCAACGCTCGCTTGTTTGGCCTGGAGGATGACTTGAACCTAGGCGACGGGCAGTTCCAGCTGGCAGTGTCAGTTCTCTTCGTCACTTACTGCGTAAGTTGCATTATCCCAATTTCACCCTCCAAGATGGCTCAGTCTACTGTATTCATTGGTACACTACTGACAGATAGTATTTCGTAGTTGTTCGAGGCCCCTTCCAACATGATCATTAAGCGACTCCGGCCTGCGCGCTACCTCGCCGGTCTTACCATTGCCTGGGGATTTATTGCGACTTTCAGCGCCTTCGTGAACAACTTCGCAGCCCTTGTCGCCTGTCGTCTTTTGCTTGGCCTATTCGAGGCTGGTTTTTTCCCCGGCGTTGTGCTATATCTTTCCATGTTTTACAGCCGCCGCAGCTTGGCCTTGCGCATTGCCTATTTCTATGGAACAGCCGCTGCTTCCGGAGTTGCAGGCGGGCTGGTGGCTTACGGTATCAGCTTCATGGACGGAGACCATGGATGGCGCGCATGGAGATGGATTATTCTCATCAACGGCCTTCCAACCATTTTTACAGGAATCGTTATCCCCTTCGTCCTGCCCAACAGTCCGGAAACCGCAAAGTTCCTCACCGAGGAGGACAAGCTCAACCTGCTCCGCATCCACGAGTCGCAAGTTGGGAGCGCTAGGAACCTACGCGAGATGGAGTGGCCAGACGTCAAAGACGGCCTCAAGGACTGGACTACATGGGCCTATTGTTTTGCTCTATTTCCGATGCTCACCATGCTCTACTCGTTTGTCGTTTTTCTCCCGACCATCATACACGAGCTTGGGACCTGGACCGCA
The DNA here is from genome assembly GCA_020466075.1 of Colletotrichum coccodes. Taxonomy (NCBI): domain Eukaryota; kingdom Fungi; phylum Ascomycota; class Sordariomycetes; order Glomerellales; family Glomerellaceae; genus Colletotrichum; species Colletotrichum coccodes. The sequence goes on along the minus strand of JAIMZG010000203.1, from coordinate 64,380 downwards.
ACCGAAGTTCAGGCTATGACGGTTCCAGTATACGCAGTGGGTGCCATAGTATACATCACTTGCGCCCGTTTGAGTGACCTCACCCAGCGCCGAGGCTATTTCATCATGGGGTCACTCGTGTCATCTATCGTCGGGTACGGCATGCTCATTGCGGAAAAAGGCTCGGCCGTATCATATGCCGGCACCTTTTTCGTCGCCATTGGTATTTTCGTCTCAGCAGGCATTTCTTTTGCCTGGGTTCCAACCAACAACCCCCGCTACGGTAAGCGAGCCATCTCTACAGGCTTGCATCTTACCATTGGTAACTCATCTGGCGTCGCTCCCCATTCCTATTTAAAGGCTCATTCATTCCTGGATACGTCGCCAGCATGGGTATGTTGGCGTTTTCTTTGTGTCTCAACATACTGCTCCATCTGCACTTCAAGAGGCAGAACAAGCTTCGTGATGAGGGCAAGTTCGATTATTTGATGGAGGGCAAGACAGAAGAGGAGATTGAGGCTATGGGAGAGAGAAGTCCCAGGTTTCGCTTCGCTACCTGAAGTCAACATCCCGCCTATGGGTGTGAACAAGATGGTTCTGGGAGTTCTAGAAAGAAATCCGGAGGCGAGATCACCAAATACAGCCGTGGAACCCCTAGACGACAGGAAACTTTGTTTTTAGTATTCACTATCTCAGAAGTTGTTATCTGCCTCGGCACTCTTATAGAAAAATCGCTGAATTAGTGACGAAGATTGAGAGAGATGCTTTGAATCGGGGTGCCACTGACAACATACGTTCTTACAATGCGAACAAACATCAGAAGAGGACGTTTATCAGACGAATTATTAGGGATGATGTTCACGCTAATCGGTTACACCGTTGAGGTACTATCAACCGCGAACGGCTGGATTGCCACCCACGTTCAAGCCTTAGACAAAATAGTCTAAGGCTGGTGGCGGTTCACACTAAGAGGTATATACTGGAGACTATGTGTCACGTATCGGGGGTAGTAGCACAGTCATTGTATACCCAGTTCCCAGCGTTCGCACCTTCCTGTCACCCGAACTATACTGCTACATTGACTGAGCCGCATTTCCAGACTTACTAAATGAAAACGGAGCTATGATTCCGAGCAAGAATCCAGAGGTGGAGAGGATCTACGGCGGAGAGCATCCCAACTTCAGCCCGAGATTGACGTCACATCGGTCAATTGATTACAGGACATCATACATGGCGTGTATGTCTTGCGATTGCAAAGATACCGAAGTCTGCGTGCGTGCATTAGCCAGGGCGCTTTTCCATTGAAGGACAGTTTCCCACACAGCGCCTGCCGAGCCCAACATTCAACATTACAGTGTTCTGGGGATATCCCCGTTTCTTTTGCAACTCCGCCCATCTGCCGGGCTCCATATCAAAATGAGGGGAATGCGGGGTTCCCAGCAATTGCAGAGGCCATCCTCATGCGGTCGCAGGTGCCAAGAAACAAGCAGAAACGCCGAATCCCGCGCCGTCCGAGATACATCGGTATATAACGTGCTGTGCTCAACGGGCAAGTCATGAGGCTACCCAGTTTACTGTCGATGAAAAAGGAACTTACCAGACTCGCAAATCCTCATCCCGATTTCGTGACCACCCATATCATTTCCATTCACAAACGAAATGGCCGAGCCGACCGTGCTTATCATCGGTGCAGGAACCTTTGGTACTTCCACTGCCTACCACCTTGCGCAGAGTTACAAGGATGCCAGTCGCGTGACAATCATCGATCGGTGGGCTCCTTTATCTTCAGAGAAAGCCGCAGCCGCTATAGACGTTAACCGCATCATCTACACCGACTGCATCAGCCCATTATACTGTAACCTCGCCAACGAGGCCATTCACCCATGGTTCTGGAGCCTGGAACTGGGTCATTACTTCCACAAGACGGGCTTGGTAGTTCTTGACGAGCGGGATAGTGGGTTTGCTGAACGCGTGCGGAAGACGTTTCACCAGCGAGGGTCTGATTATACAAAAGATGTCGACATGGATTATGTAAGGCGCTGGGAGATCCTCGAAGGAATGAAAGCGGAGGGCTTAGGGACGGCTTACTTCAATCCAGAAGCTGGTTGGGCCGAAGCCGCGTCTGCAACTGTGAATTTCATGACTTCTGCTGAGAAGAAGGGTGTCAGAAGAGTGACGGGTGAAGTGGAGAAGTTGGTGTTCGACCTCACTAGCCAGACGCTAGTGGGCGTCCGTACGAAGGATGGGAAAGAGTTCAAAGCGGACCAGATTTTACTTACGGCCGGCGCATGGACCAGCCAGCTCCTTGCGCCGATCGAAGACGCGCTACATCTTGCGGTGCAAGATCGTATTGAACGCCAAATACAGGCCGTAGGGAGACTATCCGCGTACTACACGCTCTCGACCCAGCAAACGGAACGCATGTGCGAGGCCAACATGCCCATCCTTGTTTATAAGCAACAGGCTATACTGACGCCCCCCTCACGCGAGAATCGAACCTTGAAGATTAACGACCTAAGGACGGAGTTTGTCAACATGCTCACTACAAAAACCGGACATCATATCTCTGTCCCTTCTGACCGACATCAAGAAGACGTTCCTATCAAGCTGAAAAACGAGACTGAGGAGATAGTGCGTACAATAGTGCCCCAGTTTGCACGGAGCCAGAAACCGAGCCGATGGCGAGTTTGCTGGGATGCAAAAACGCCAACAGGAGACTGGCTTATTTGCAAGCATCATCATCCGCAACTGCACAACCTTTACTTTGCTGTTGGTGGCAATTTCTGCAGCTACAAGTAAGCCTTCTAGACTCAATCAACACGCCTCGAAACACACGTATTCATAACTGATGGCAACATAGGGCGATGCCGATTGTAGGCAAATATGTATGTAACATGCTGAACGCGAAGAGCAATGGTGTTGAGAAAGATGTGGCATGGGGATGGAAGACTGTTGAGAATCTGAAAAGTGCTGAGCGTAAGCAGGAACTGGGTTTCAAATCTACAATGGCTGTACGCTCTGATTATAAGTCTTATGGGGACGGCAACTTCCCTTCTAGATTATAAATACTTTCAAATAACGGTGATCAGGAGGTTGATTAAAGGGCTCATTCTTTGTGATTGGTGAGACACAGCTCACTTACCTCATATAGAGGCTATGCTCCCGGTCGTCTTTTGAATCATTACCTCTATTTTGCAGCTTTGAAGTGATGAAGATTTCGAGGAGGACTGACACTTCAGATCTAGGTGAGATTAGAAACCTAGAGTTGTCCAAGCATATACTGTCCATTTGCATTCAGTTTTCTCTTCAGATAATCTCCAGAGTGAATGACAACCTTAATGCTGATAAGGGGCTGTTGCATTATTAAATTCAAGTTTCACCATCATCTAGGCAACTATAGAATAGATGCACGCCTTTGTTAAACAGTAATAGTAACGAAAGTCAGTTATAGTGTGTGGGTATGAAAACGGTCCCGAAGGAACTAGATAGTTGTGGTGTAACGTAGCTGGCGAAAGTGTTAATCGACGAACCTACAAGCAAACATTGAGCCTTTGACCACGGTGAATAGGGAAAACAGTGTATTCTGTGATTTCATCTTGAACAATGAAGTCCTATTTCTCCTTGTACCCCTGAGAAAGTTTGGTATGAATCAGATCTGGTTTTTTGAGAACACAAGGACCTTGGTTGATGCATATCCTTGGATTATCTCTGAAGTACTGTTAACTTGGAGCAGTCTTGATCTCTATGGGCATAGTATCAAAGACATTTGCATTGAGTTTTGGTATATATCAACAAGTACTCCGACCTCCGGGGGTTGTTGACCTCCAAAGTAAGACGTGCCGAGGAAGTTGACTCGATTCGAGACTCTGTCCGAGCAAAGAGTAAGATGTGTTAACGATCTAAAGCATTTCGCATGAGACAACTTCAAATATATCCATTGCGCGATGTTCCAAGTAGCATATTAAAAATGTTAAAGTCAACTATCCTTCAGGTAGATAGACATATATCCTCTGTGGAAGGCAAGCCTCAGATAGGATTCAGTTCTGGAGAACATACGGATGATACGCATCGTTTATAGGCTTCGCAACCAGCCAAAGTGTAATCGTCTGAGTCCTGTCAAGTCGAATGGCTGCTGGATACAGCAGACTTGGTAACGATGTACAATGGTCGTTTTTATCAGTATGAAAGACTAAGCGTTCACAAACGTCAAGCCTATAAGACAGTTTTCCCTATTTTTGTCGACACGTGGGTGCTCAAGAGGAAGCCAATGGTCCGAGCTATTGGGTGAATCATGGCCAGAAGAATGTGATAAGCCTTCTAAAAATGTTCACAAAGACACTAGAAGATTTTTGGTAATACATCTGAAGAGTCAAGCCACCTAGAACCTTTTGCCCTCAGGAAAAATTACTCGACCAGATGGGTGAAACGACTAAGAGTCAGGCTGGGGCCGTTGTAGAGTTCAACGGCAAGCGAGATTGCTGCATTGCCGGAAAGACTGTTGAAAGGCAGTTATATTGGCTTCGGACACGCCTCAATCTCTTACCCTAAGACAGACCGTCTCAGCCATCTTTCTATGGCGAAGGATGGAAATGAAATAATTGAGGCCCGTGAAAATAGAATGTTTATATGATACAAATTACACCAACCTATTCTTTTCCATACGTCTTTTTAAACAAAGTCCAAATGCCCAGAGTGCTTTCATAGCTTACAATCACGCAGTATTTACGCTAGTCTTTAAGAAGTCATGAACGAGGCTTCCGGCATAATTTTGAGATTTCTCGCAAACAACATGGGCCCGTTTCGAAGCCTGCCACGACATAGGTGAATCTCACAGTAGGAAACATGATGGCGTTGATAGTTGTCATAAAGGCATCATTCAAAGGTAAATTAAGGGTAAGCTAAATGGAGAAACGTATGACGAACGAGTGGAATTTAGACACTGTTACAAATATGCACAATAGTTCCCCTAGCTGCAGGTCGTCTATAAGGTATGCATTTAAGGGAACGAGAGCAGCGGCCGGAAACTTAGTTACTAACTGTTCTCAGAATATATAGTGAACATAAGTTATAATTACAAGGCGCCCAGTACTGCGTATAAAAGGCTATTCGGCCACTTTCTGTAGAACAACTAGCTTCTACCAAGAACGCCTTAACTGCTTGTTAAAGTACGTTGGGTGGCCCAGAAGTAGAACTATTAGTCAAGCCTTTATGCTTAAAATAGCCTGTACTATGGTGAGGGCACATCTGCAAGAACAACCCTGCAGTAATAGTAGTGTTGGTTATCTTGAACGACAAAAACGAGTCAACTGTTCCTGCACACCAAGTATTTCAATTAACACATATCTAACAAACAAATAGAGTGCTTAAGTAATAAATTTTCGCCCAGTAACTCAGACTGTCACCAACTAACTATTTGCTATGGATGTGAAGTTTTCCATCCGCGACGTTGACACAAAACTTCCGAGTAACTTTTCGATTAGATGGTCATTCTATTCGATAGACGGTAATGCTGTTTGTGCCTCAGCGCTGAGGACCTGCAAATTAATAAGGACTGAGCCAAGGTGGATCGCTCTTGAATGGGGTTACATGTTTACTTACCAGCCAAGTGCCTCGTCAGAACGACGATCAACCAACTTTCAGCCTCAAGCTGGTGCCTCTTTACTTTCCTCAGTCTCATGCATTTGGAGCTTACATAACTGCTGGACCAACGTCTCTGCCTGCGCTGCAGCAGGGTTTGTCACCGCCAATTCCAAATCCACCATCAAGTACTCTGGTACTCGATCAGACATGTCGTGGTGTTTGCCCCTCATCTCGAGATCCATCCTGATTGCCTTGGCTGTCTGAAGATCCATGACGCCTTTTCCAATAGCCATCGAGATCAAACTCAGCGTGATACCTTTAGCTAGACGAAACCCGCTATAGAGCGTCTGGTAGCTCGCCAAACAGAGCCGGAAGTAGAAGTGCCACTCCGGGTTCGTACCCAAAACACTCGCGTCTCGGAGCATATCGTTCGCCAAGTAAAGCAGAGCAGAGTGCCACAGGAGACAGAATGAGGACTCTGGGCAGGTCTGTCGGTAGAAGAGAACGATGCGCTTCATTTGATGAACAGATGCTGCGTACACTGCGTCAGGGGTTGCTTCCTTGGAGCTGAAAGAATGAAGCCGTAATTGAGATGCCTTCCTCCGCCGAGTGAGCGGTCGGAACAAGTCGAGTATAGCCAGGTGGTAGCAGATGCTTATAATCCTCCTAGTCAGCTATCAACTTGGCATGTGTGTACTGCTAATGGCTTACTGCATGACCATCGCATGATGAGTGCATTGGTCGCCTCGTGCCATCTCAAGCGGTAAACTATCGGCCCAGGATAGGAGTCGTCCATAGGTTGCTTCGGCGAAGGGCAGTGATATGGCATCAGCGTAAGGAGTCTGTGTTGGATTGTACATGACTTGCAGCATATCATGAACAATGATAAAGAAACTACAATTCGCCTTGAATAAAGCTGAAAAGTAGTTCTTTTTCTTGATATCCTCAGATGTCATATTGCTTCCCGCAGATAACGTGCTCGTGTTTTCTGGGACAGGAAATCGGGGCGGGTGCTGGATTAAACTTTTGTGGACGTGCATGGACAGGAGTCTGTATTGGTCAATCCGGGGAAGGTTACTAGCTCTGTGCAAAACGTGAAGAAGAAGTGCTAGCTATCGAGCAAAGCTCAACTGATCACAGGAAAAGAAAAATATTGAGATTGTAGAAAGAGAGGTAGAGCCATGTTGGCTCAGTGAGTTGACGTACGTTATTGTGTTGAAGAGTGCCCATGCAGTTTGGGAGACAGCTTGTTGCCAGTGAAAGCTGTCGTCAGCTTTGAATTCTGGTGGTTCGGAACATTCAACATTGAAAAGACCAAGCCTGCTGGCCATCTCAAGACAGTCATTGAGAAGTCCCACATACTCTGCGCCGGCCCCCAGAGAGACTGCAGTTATAGCCAAATACTGCACAGCGATCGCCGTGCAAATATGGTCTACTCCGGAGTCCTTCTCTTTCTTCCACAGTGTCTTCGCCTCCTCGTAAAAGTTGTAAGCAGCTATAGTAGCTTCCGGCTCACAGGTCGCATATCCCTGCTGCATCACAGTAAGACTACAGCAACAGTATCAGATGACTTGTAGCTTCTGGGTTCTTACACATGCCCAGGCAAGTAAAGCGTTGACAAGAAGTGGAGAGCCGAAATTCTTTTTTCCCAACAGCCCATCCAAGAACAGATCGACGTCAAAAAGCGGCATCAGCGGATGGTCGGTCTCGAAGTAAATTGACAACACAGCAGTGAAGAACTCTCTATTGATAGATAAATTCGTCCACTGTGATACGTTAATTTTTGGTAGTCTAGTGTCGTACAGTTTCGATGATCTGGACGGGGCTATTGCTCTTGAAATGGCTCCACTTCTCTCTCTCTGTTGTTGGCCGAGAGGTGATTGATATGACGTCTCACTAAACGAGCCCGTAGTGCTGAAGTTGTTCGCACAAGTTAACCAGGAGCTACGAATAGCACCAGATGGGCGTAGTGCAACCCCTCTTTTCCCTAAGTCGGGTCTGGGCTGGTCGGAGAAGCAAGTACATCCGATTCTAGTCATTCGGGGAAAGGGTCAACTCACAAATTCGGACCAGCGCCGTCCCGGTAAACTCTACTTGGCATAAGAAGATATTCCAAGTCTAGTTCAGACGGTCGGACTGGTGCCCAGACGGGATAAGCGACAGGATGCCTCATCATTAGCTCAAACTCCAAAGATGTTTGTGTTGGCGGTAAGTTCACCCTGTTGAGTGAGACCTGGGACAGTCCAAAGTTACGGCCCCGCAGAGCAGAACCAGCTTCTGCCGCATCATGGCCACTTCTGAGAAGCTGGATTGTTTCCAAAATATCCTCATCCGAAACGTCTTTCAGCATGCCGAGTAAGTCTGCTGCGTCTGCATTGCGCAGGGCCTCATTCACATCTACAATCTGACTTCCCGCAGGTATGGAATTCAGTACGTGTTGCGGAACGGCTCGATGGTAGTCGCACTCGATGCTACGGCGCAGGCATTGTGAACAATTTGGCTGGCCATCGCACTGTTCGATTCCATCAGTGGTGATCCTCGAAGCGCGGACAAGCGCCAAGCACTCGAGAGGGAACCGGAAATAGGAGATGAGGTTTACGCACAGCATATTTCTTTTCCCGGCAAGAATTGCAAGCTTTTTTCGTGTTCGGGCGTCGTCTTTTGCGCGTAGTTGGCTTGCTCAGCTCGTCTACGGTCGCCAGCGGCGCCTGAGCGGGCCAGGAATGGAGTCTTCGAAGGAGTAGTTTATCTACAGGCATGATAAGCGATAGATAGTCAACTGAGTGTGGCCCGACAGTTCAAGGGCTTGTGTGTGTACAAGGAAGAAATTTAGTAAGGATTGCCACACCTTTAACGATATGAGCAGTCCGAAGCAAAGTATCCAGAGAAACTCGTCTAAGGGCATGATCCCTTGCATCTCATGGTTGCTTACGTTACCGGCCACTTCGCGGGTTTGTTTGCGCCAGACCACAGGAGGTCCTCATACTTCAGTCCAACCGGCACGGTACTTACCCCTGTTGGCCCCCTTGGCCCAAATTTCAAGTCCAAGAACTGGAGACGCCTGTCACAAATCCGCAACCGCTTTGTAAATGACAGGCATAGGCTTTACAACTCTACAAATGGCCAATGGAGTGCCCCGGTCAACGGAGTACACTCTTCTTGGTGCAGTGAATGAATGGTAATTGTGGCCTGACATTTATCTAAAGATGTGACTAGAATAACTTCGGGTAGCATGATAGTGCAAGGTTTCGCATGTATCCGAGAAGTGAGACCACTCAACTATGTCGGCGACCACACGCAAGCCGCGACCAGTCAGCTCATTGTTTTACACCTAGAGGGTTCCTTTCGATCTACCAACAAGCCCTATAACCTCAACTGTATCACACAAAGGACAGCTTCAAGCTAGCTACACACATGAAAATATCGCAACAACGTTTTTGGCACGATTGAATGACAAACATAAAACGCAAGGATGCATGGCGTAATAGACCTAACTTGCGTGAACACGTAAGCTCCCATGTTCATGCATTTGTGAAGCCTACACCTGAACTCGACCGGGTGGGGACACTATCTCGTGTTGTTTGAATTCAAAGGCCCTTGGGGGCAGGCGCTCGGTAGGAGAATGAGACAGATCGCGATCGCGTAACCCGGTTCCGACCTTCCGGGCCGCCCCCTCGTACGAGACGGCTTGCTTGCCAAAGGCAAACAGCAAATAAAAAGGCAAGGCCACATTTCCGAAACGGTGTGCCCCTAAATGGGTGTATATTTTGCCCTCTAATGAGCCCCTAGCGCACAGCATGTTCGTTCTGAAGCAGACTCGAACAATGTTTAGCCCCACAACGGTTGGTAGGCTAGGATATACGGAAGACTTCCGGAGCTTAGTCAAGTCATTGGTGCAGCTAGGTGCATGCGCAGCAAGCCGCAGGTGTTACCGGAGTCGACTCCGGTTACAACGCAACTGAGTAAGAGATCAGTTTGGCAACGCAGATGTAGTTAGCCTGGGTGTGGCCCTAAATGATGCATATAGCAGGGCAGAGTCTAGAAGCAAGGGCAAGGCTAAAATAGGTTAGGCCATATGCAGCCGCAAGCAGTTGCGGCCGTTGCATCAGCTGCTTCTGAATCAAATTTCAGCGGATGCGAAGCCGGAGAGGGTTCCGACTCCGAAGATTCCGAGTTGATCGCCGATTACTGCAGGTCTGGGCCGAGGTCGAGGAGCAGCATGGTGACGCGGGGTTTTATGACAGGTAACCCTAGGCACAGAGATGAAATCTTTGAACGTCCGTTCGTGTGGAATCTGGAAGGCTGAAGGTGCTTCTGCGGACTGGCTGAATTAGAAGAGCCTAGATTGCCGACTGCCCTAAACTTTGCTCGTGGTCGAAGACTTGGAAGCGATTCTTTCAAGCGACACGAGGCCCGAGACAATCGGAAAATCATCAGCATTGCTCAAATATTAAACCAGATTGCCCTAAAACCTCCGGGCTACAGCTCCGGCTTAAATATTCAAGCACCATCCTTGTTCACTCGTTCCAAAAGTCTTCGCTGGCAGCCAAAAAAAAGCAAGTTTCATAGGTCAGCAAAGCCACACCAACCATTGGCGTCATGAGCCCGACTGCAATCACTTTGGCTTGCTCTTGGGTCCAGAGTGACAATTATAGTGGGTACAGGGTGGTGCCGAAGAGTGTCTGACAGCGACACAATGTAGCGTCAACAGAGGTGCCTCACATAGCACTGTTACAGTCACCATACCACAGCTGCATGGACACATTAATGCCACAGCAGAGCCCCCGATGAGAATGTGTGTAAATAGTTGAGGCACGCAGCCACTGAACTATAGTGCTTCTCGTTGGCTCAACTTATACCGGGAGTTATATGACAAATGTCTTCTAAAATGAACGACGGAGTAAATGGCCGGCCCAGAGTGATATCGATTCATCGTCAGTGCGCCTCGAATTGCCGTGTCCCTTGATTTGCACTAAATGCATTTAAAACGGGGACGAAAAAGGCCGAGGGTGGTAGGACCCTTTTGAAATTCCTTGCAAAACAGAAGAAACCACCGTGGACGTTTTCGGGCTCCAACTACAGAGCAACTTCCACCCACCTTCAAGAATCTGCAGGCTATTTCGTCTGCCTCTTCTGGATGGCAGTGACGACGCGCATCAGTTTTCAGATTCCACACATCCAAGATGCTTACCTACTCACATATTTCTCCCTGATTTCGAGGCCAATGCTGTAATGCCGTGGATCTAACCGAATCCAATTGCAATTGCAGTAATCAAGGTGCATCTCCGCGGGATGACAGTATCTAAGTCTCAATCGCTTGGAATAAGGTAGTATGGTACATGCTTCCCCTCCCTTCCCGTAAGCCCGGCCACCAGATATAAACAACCATCACAAATGGGATCAGCCAGCCCCAAAAGCAAGACCCGCGCACTTTCGTTAGCAATACTTCTTCATGTGTAGTGTTTCGAGCAACACTGGTATCAGTGTCTCGAAAGCCCCAGCCCTTGATTCAAATGGATGTCTGGTCTCGTAACCCTGCGTCAGCACCCGTTGTGCTACTATGCCCATTCCTTTTTCGTCTTGGCTTTGGTCTAGACCACAATGCTGATAACTGCTTTGCCCACTGAAATGCGACCTGGATATGTGTGTCATACGGAGTACAGTGGGCATATCCAATGCTTTAAAAGGTAAAAAGAGGCAGAAATTCGGGGGTGATCTGGTCGTGTTTTGAGCGAACATTGTTATATATGCACTCCTGTGTCCCATATTATATATCACAGCAGCTGTTTCTATCTATTTCTTCTCCTCGTAAGCTTTCTGTAACCTCGGACCCCGGTCAAACATGCCTTACCCTCAATGGCCTCTTTCTCAAAGCTGGGAGTACCTACCTGGGTCTTGTAAGCTTATGATTACCCGACGGCATTTTAGCTTGGACAGAAGCTAACATCAACCGTTGACGAAGGTTCGATGGTTCATGCAGACGATACCGGATCGTTCGTAACAGATGAAGCGGGCAATATGTCGATATTTAGTTACAACACATCATCAGATCAGGATCCGTTTCTATCGCCCGCTACAGAGTTTTCATGCCAGGAATGGCCTGTATGGGATAACCAATTGGTTGAGCCTACAGACGACCCGGGTAACTCTGGCGGTTCAGTGTCCTCTCTACAATGGGAGGCCGCATACCGAAAGCCCCAAACCCTCGAGGAGCTTACCGCGATCTCTTGCCACTCGACAGCTGGCTCATCGACAGGGGCCGACCAATGGCATTTGTACCAGCACCAACATTCCCAACCGCTGCAAACTACCCTCTTTAGTCCGCCTTCATATTGGCCAGCTTCAACCTGTTCTTACCCGGCGTCGCCAGCCGGGTTGCCATCTACCCTCGAGGCACAGTTTCCAATGCAAAAGGATCCAGCAACTACCAGTATAAAGACGACGAAGAATGGTGGAAGAACCTTGTCCGACAGACCTCCCTTGACTGCTCAACTGCAGTCGGAAACAATGCGAGTCGAGACCGGAAGCGAGCTCCTTCCTGCAAACTCTAGTTCAGAAAACAAAAAAGTGGCAGAGGACGACAGCAAGAAACGGAAAAATGATATAGCACCAGGAATGAATCAGAAAAAGACACACCGGTTCAACAATCGAGCTACGGCGAAGCGCTGCCGTGAGAAGACGAGGCATTACGAGCTTGATCTCGTAGCAAAAGAGGAGCAAAACACGAGAGAACCAATGTACCTCAACGCATGCGTAACAGCGCTCAAGAGCGAGGTGCTCTACCTGAAAAATCAAATCCTTCAGCACAGTGGCTGCGACTGTGAACCGATTCAAAGATATATCACCAAGGCAGCTGGTGATATAAGCGCAGGTAGAACGCCCCCATACAGAACATATTAGTTAGAAAGAACAGGAAAGCAAAAGCCGACAGTGATATGAGCTAAGTGGAATTCGTATAAACACTGTATCAATACAAAACTTTCAAAGACAACATATTTATACTTTGATTCTCTACTTTCCCCCTGACATCTAACACGTCGTACACACTGCCAACTAGTTCATACATTGTATAATAAGAGTAAACTCATGCTAGTACATTACTAGGCCTGCCCTACCATCTGAATTGCAAGTCAATACCTTCTTCACTAAGTATTAAAACGTGGGCTTTTACTGCTGTTTGAAATATATGCCTTTCTCTCTACGTGGGTCAAATTAGTAATTAAACAATTTTACCAGGATAAGTTCGTGTTACATCTATTTGCAGCATGCTGAACCCGCCTCTATTCTCTGAAGGTTTAGCTCTAGGGTTCTACAATTAATGATAATCCAAGTATTAACTGTAATCTAAATTCGAAAATTTAGTGTCTTAAGAGTGCAAGGCGCTACGAGAAACTCAAAAAGCTAAAGTATTAAATTTAGCTAAGAAGCTAGAGTTTATTTCCCAAAAGATCTACTATGCTTTTACTGAGACAACAAAAGAATCAGTAAGTTGTCTTGTTACTAAGGAGTATGTATATATTTAAAAGTCTTAATTAACATAAAAAGAAACAGATGTTTCTACTTCAGCAAAGTCTAAGATAATTTTGAATTCTACTTGCTGTTCTATATATTACACACCCCTACTTGCCTCTAACTCTATATTTAAAATCTTATAAAGCTTGGATATTTGTGGAGACAAATACCAGGTAAACGGATAGAAGATTTTAGATTAGAACTCTCAGAGTTGAAATTGGGGCGGTAGTGTATAGCATAGACGAGGGTCAAGTGAATGTTAGACCTGTCGCAGTCTCCTAAGGCCACAAAGACCTTGCACCTAGTGGAAAATCAAGAAATGTAGCGTATAAGGGGTAATAGAGAAGAACAGCTATAGATAGCTAGAATGATAACGGAAGAGACGGAAACAGGAATGTACAGAATCCAAGAAACAGGTCCTAGACCCCAGAGAGATACTAAAGAGTCCAGTCCAACAGATAAGAACAAGGTGACAGTGAAAGACTCTAGCATTTATTTATTATTAAGCGCAAGAATTTGTGATCATTAAAATTTTCCCAAAAGAGTAATATTGATGTAACCAGAGCCGCCAAATGATCGTTGACCAAAACCAGGATACTCCAGTATATGCCAAATTGCCCTGCAGTCCATCATAATCACAAACTTCCTGTGTGATAGATATGTTGGTTGAGTGTGCCTATGCTTGTGCAAATGCTCATATAACGCTGGTCCCCGGGACTGAGGTCTGAGGGGGCATCGCAGTGTAAATGAAGGACACGACGTCATTGATGTAAGCAGTAGATTGTCAATTATTCCAGAACTATCTACTTTTGCATTTGTAGCCCTCGACAACTAACATAATGGCAACCCAGAGTCACGTCGGCAAATGATACGTGGGAATATGAAGTTTATGTCTTTGTTACGACCTAAGAAACGGTTGGTGACTAGTGCGGCCAGGAACGAACCCCAGCCAGAACCAGTGAAGAGACAAGACATGCAGGAATGCAGTACAAGCTGAATGACAGAAGAGAAGAACTATAAGAAGTTATATAGTAGATTAATTAAGAGTACTAGTAATCTAACTAGTCTAATACTAAGAATTAGTAAGTACTTTAATTAATTTAGTATAAAGAATTAGTTAAGAATATAAGTAATTTAAAGAACTATAATATAATTAATAAGTAAGTAAACTAGATAAGTAAGTAAATTACTTAATTATAGCTATAATGACTTTTTACTTTTATTATTTATTTAACTACTAAATAGAATATTATTATTAAGTAAAAATACTTAAATAATCTTAGTAGTCTAAGCTATTAAAAATACTTTATATTTTAGTATTTAGTTTATAAATAAGATTTTTAAACCTAGTTATATTATTCTAGTCTATAAATTAAAAATTATACTATTATAATGTAATAGTATAGTAAACTTATAGAATTCAATATAACTTAAAGAAGAGAAGCTAGTTAAGTATATTCTTAATTTAAATACTTAAATATTTCCTCTTTAGATTAGTAGTATTAATGAAATAATTAATTAACTCTTTACTCTCTTAAAGAATGAAACAGCTTCTTTGCCGCCTATTTCGGCAGGTTCTGCCTCCACATTCGGCGGGATATCTGCCCAAAACCTGACGCCGCTTTAAGCCAGGAGGGCAGACCCACCCAGCGCTCTGAGCCCAGTCCCAGGTGGGGCATGTACCGCGGGGCATCATCCAAGGTACTGTTTGACTCTTCCATGCCAATGTTTCCCGAGGCTGCTATTTTCGTTACAAATATAGCAAGCCGATTTTAGTAAGGAAAACTCAGGGCGACTCCATGACCCGCAACCACAAGCGTAAGCCAAGGTGGACTCCGATACCACCGCCCTGAGGACAACTCGTAGCCAAGCAGGAAGGTCATAGCACCTCCACTGGCAGTGTGTACCTCACATAATGTCATGCAAAGACGATCAAAGAAGGTCAAGCGTAGACGGATGGCTAAAGGGATAGAAGTCCAAACTGAGGGCCAGGCCTAGATAAGATTTACAGAGTTTGTACTGTGCACATTTAGAGAGACATGCAGAAGTTAGTGTCTCCAACACTTCTGTCCTGTACCTTCATTGCAACGATGCTAACTCGTGGTCCTAACGGTTGAAGCACTTGGGAGACCTAGCCAGTTGCAATTCTGCTTGAATCTATCGGACACCGAGATCAAGAGTTCCCAGCCGGCGGTGGCGGCTCTGGGCACTGTTACTATCAGGCCGACCGGGAGCGGATTCGACTAGCAGAAGCATGACTGGGCTGCGTGCGCTTCGCGGACGGGCGCTTCGGAAGACCGTTACCAGCAGGTCGGTCGGGTTTTGAGACTACATTAACCGGATTCAATTTACTGGTAGGCGAGTCGACACCCGAGTGGCTTACTGGTAGTCACCAAAGCTTCCGTCTGCGGGCCGCCGAAGCGCCCGACCTCGGCCGTGCTACTGTTAGTGGGTTCCACATCCGGGTGCCCTGACAGTAACTCACGCCGGAGCATCCCGTCTGCGGGGCTGCCGAAGCACCCACCCCGGCCATGTTACTATCAGAGAGTTCCGTATCCGAATGAGCTACTAGCAACTGAAGTTTGTTGCGGGGACACTTCGCATAGTAGTGGGGTCCGGACAGGCGCTTCTTCGTGAGATACACTAATCGTGCCTGGTCGGGACAAGTGACAGTATCCTGTCAGCACGACTGAGGTGAGCTAATCGTAGGAATTGATTGATTGATTGATTGATTGAATCACTCCTACACGGTTATAAAGCCGCTTCTTATGCCAGCAGCTATGCCCGGAAAGCAGGGTTTAGCAGACAGCCGAAGCGTCAGCCATGAACCGCGACGCCCCACTTCGCCCTGTTGTTGGATCAAGGCCAGCTGTCCCCAAGCTCCCTACTATGCTATCTATTCTGTGTGTTTATGCCCTCTGTTGAAGAGCGTTGTCCTCCAGCCTGCTTTCTTGCTTTCGTGTTGCCTTTTAGAATCCTTCTTACGTATCCTCCTGTTCTAGCTCTGTTAGTGCTAGGCACTGTATCTAGTTCTGCATACCTATAGTCTCCCCCTAGCGCTTAGCTTTATCTATTTCTCTTGTCTGCATCCTCTTAGACTTGTATGCACTGTTTCTTAGTTGTATCTATAAGTCCTTTGTTGCCTCCTTCTAAGTTCTTATGTAGCCTTATGTTTCTTATCTATTAACTACTATTACCCTCTACTACATTAGCCTAAGCCTATTTTATAAAGCATAATGCTCTACTAACTCTAGCGTGTTTAATTACTAGGTATAAGAGTTCCTGTATAGATTCTGCAGACATTGTCTGTAACAGAGCAAGTGCAACCTCTGAGCCTGAGATGCCATGTGAGCCAAGGAGCTGTGTACATGTCAGCCTATATAGTAACGTTAGCAGCAGTGGCTGGCAGGATTGCCAGCACTGGCGGACCTTTTGGCTCAGTGGTTTGAGGCAGGAGGTCTATTGGCAGCACGTGACTGCTAGCGTGTTGTTACATTGTCGCACGTTAAAGGGACACTAATCCTTCTTTGTAAAAGGGGCAACAGGAAGCTAATCTGTCTGTAGTCTGTAGTATTATATAGCATTAATTATAGCATACCTAATGTCTAGTGCTTCCTCTATGCAGAAGGTAATACTGTTCTATTAGACTTGTCTTTATTATTATAGGATGTTGCAAACTATTATTAGAGGTAATAGGAAACCTAAAACCTATTAGTAGCAGTTGTATTAATGTTAGTTGTTTAGGTGCAGTCGTTATGCTACGTAGAGCAGCTTGTAGCTTGCCTGCAATAGTAGCAATAGTGTTATCTATTAACGTATTATTTTTTGCAGCTTGCTCTTAAAAGTTTGTAGTTAGGGCCTGCCCTATAGCCACACGTAGGCCTCTTTAAAAGCAGAACTAATGCCAAGGATAGCATTATGCCTAGAGAAGCCTTTGTGGCTGCAAGCAGGCGTATTTCGCTTAGTTTAATGCTGTTTTTCAAAAATTTCGTTCTCGCTAATGTTAATGTTTGCTAATCATAGGAACTAGATCTAAAAGTTTAAAAACAGAAACAAGGGCAACTCCTCCGGCTCGGAAGCATAGAGATATAAAATAAGCACTCGATAAGGCGTGATCGCCAGTGATCACGAAAGTATGCGCACCTTCTCCTGTAAAAACGTTTTCTTGGCAACCACTGTTAAGATTTGTTAGGTTTTGCAGGGCTTCGGCCTGTACCCCTAATCGCTCTATAATTTGTTCTAAGATGGTGCATGGCCAAAGGTCGGACGCAGTCCACCGGCGACCAGCACTCGAGGGTCCCCCTCGACAGCCGGCTTGCCCGGCCTGGCGCCAGGCAGACATCACCGTGCTAAACGAGAGGAATGAGGGACGAATGCAACGAAGACCAGTAAGGAACGGAAGGAGGAACGAGTAAAGTGGAGACATCTGGATACGGAAACTACTGGGGCGGGGCACCCAGGGCGATCAGGGATGATAAAAGGGCAGGTGTGCCTGCACCTGGGAGGGACGGAGGAAGCAGGCTTTCTTCTTCTTTTTGCTTGAGAGAGAGTATTTGGTTCATTGTTGAAATAAAGGGTAGTGTTTGGTATGGCTTACTGTTTATGCTTTAAGAGATGGGGATTGTCGGGGTATTGTAGAGGCAGGAAGACTGGCTATGTGTGCAGGAGGTGTACTTATATGAAGAGATCTAGAGGATTAAAGAAGAGAGCGACTGGGTTGTGGAAGAAGGTGTCTAGGATGATAGCCACGATAAGGGCATTAGAGATGGATTGCAAGTTTGGACGAACTAGGACAGTGGTTCTCTAGGGGGACTTCCCCCTCTTGGTGTATTCTAGTAAGAAAGATGTTAGGAAACATTACTTTACTGTACTTGTATTGAGTGTTATGTGGGCTGGTGCTGGTGGACATAGTAAAGTGTATTTGATGGGAGTCAAGCTAGAGGGGACTATTTAGTACAGCCAGGATATAGAGCTACAGGCTCTCGGTCTTGTGAAGAAGCCTGGGGTTATAGGGCCTCTGTTGGACCTGGTAGGTGGAGTGTTCTGTGCTGGTGTTGTAGAGGAGGATGGGATGGATGAGAAGAGGTCTTTGATGTCTGGGTTAGATCTGGTTGTGAAGGAGCTGACTGAAGGGGTTTTCTCTAAGCTGGTGATAGATAGGAGTCACTTTGGTGTGAGCCAGGATGTGGTGAGTGGTTCCTATGTGAGTGTCTGTAAGAGCAGCTTGAACAAAGGGAGTCTGCTTGAAAAGAAGACAAGTGATACTAGGTATGGGAGGTGTGCCTGGCACCTGCCTTTGTGGCCTGGGGCGGTGGATGACTTGGTGATGCTCTCTGTGTACTGGATGATTAATAAGCTCTTTAAGCTGGGGCCCTAGCTGGAAATGGGAGAGGTGTCTGCTGTTGACAATGAGTATATTATATTGTGTGGGCTACAACCAAGGGTCTCTTTGGATGCTGCTTTGGCAAAGGGCGCCGTCATGTTTTCAAAGTGTGCTATGGTGGAGAATATCAAGGTTACTGTTTACTATTGCGTACTGTGAGAGTGGAAGGATTGCTATGTCTGCTTTATTTCCTTGTTATTTGATCGACTTAGTTTTTAGAGATATTATGCTATTCCTAGACGTTATACTGTGCTTTACTTTGTGACAACTACTGATCACTTGTGGAGCACTGGAGTAGAGATATGAACTTTGGGGTATGGGGCGGAGCCCTGTGACGTGTGAGTGCAGCGAACCAGTTCAAGCTGTGTGAAACAGTGAATAACAATAGTTTAAGAGATCGTTAAACCTAAATAGTTTATAAGATACTTTAATCAAAAGTGATTGTCAAGATGCTTAAATCAAACTGGGTTTGGGAATAATTTCATACATTGAGGGATGAGATGCTAAGACACCGAGGAACGAGGTGTTAAATGAATGGAGTGAGTGAGAGGAAGGAATGGAGTGACTGACTAAGACGAACGGGAGTGAGATAGTCTGGAGCGAAGCGACTGATGGAGTCAGACGAACTAGGTGAGTTAAGTGTACATGATGGCCTTTAGGCCATCCATACTGGAGGGAACGACCATTCACACAAACTGAGAATCAGTTAAGTACGGAGTACAACCACAGAAAGCAGGAGCTTTCATAGGCTGTCGTCCCTCCAGCCTTGGACATGAGGAGCGCAGCGACGAATCACTGACGGCCAGCACCATCTTTGAGGCAGAGCCTCGCCTCCCTATAATTTGTTCTAAGATGGTGCATGGCCAAAGGTCCAACGCGCAGCGTTACTGGAGGATAGCACGCAAAACTTGTTTTGCCTCAGTTAGCTTGCCTGATGGCCAGCTTGCTGGCACTGCTGCTAGGCAGACATCAATGTTGTAAGTGAGAGGACTGAAGGATGAGGGAAATGAGAGCTAGTAGAGCTTCCACCCACCGAGCAAGTTCGAAAGAGAAAACGTCAGCCAGTCTAGACGGTATCTCACGGTCATCGAAGGATTCGATGCAATGGGTAGAGTGCCACCTGAGTTGGCCAGCGCTATGGAAGATGGTGGCGGATGCATTTTTATGGATGGGCCTACACAGCAGATATCAACTGGGGATGGAAGAGGCTTGCAAGAGGTCACAAGTTAAGCCTTCGGGCGATCTAGACGCGGGAGCATGGTGCAAACTCGGCAGGATAGGGATTCTTCGACGTATCAAGATGGCCTGCGATCCTCGTTCTTACTAGCCAACTTCCTATCGAATCCAACAATTCTATCATTTTTTATATCCTATCATCACCGAAGGTGTACCAAGCAATGCATGAGTACTAGGCGCTTTGAGTCATCAAAATATTTATATTACTGCAAGACGATGGGTTTCCGGTACTACCCGGTTTTGCTGTTGATGCAGAAGCGGGTCTTACATTGCCCGCAACAAACTACTCACAGAGAGTCTTTTCTTACAAGGTAGCGAACTATCACTCAAAGTACCGAGATCACAGGCCTTTGATTTTGGCAGGTTCGTGTGTCTCGGGTTTCATGCCAGTTTACAGCGTTGAATTCGTTCACTTGCCTGTGCCGTCATCACCATACGCTACCAGTGGTGCCGTGATATTGAGTCTTCCACGGGCTCCGTCATCATCATCATCATCAGTACTTGAATCAGTACCAGCAAGGATATTCTTTGCATCTGAGTGATTTCTACAGAGTCAACCAGAAAATCTAGATAGATACGGCGTTATTGACATCGCGATACGGCATGGAGGACCCTGGTCTACCAGGTTTGCCCATTGGCTCCTCGGCCGGTGTGATCTGCATAAATAGCTCCTCAAAGATGTCGCGCAAAGTTTGGGTGTTGGTCTACGAGCAAGGAACCAAGAAGTATTCACAATGCTTCTCTATGAGCGCAGATAGCCTATGTACAATACTTTTAGACATTACCTAGAAGTAGTGGCTATATGATAAAAAAACACCATGCAACAGAAAAAGGTAGAGACTGCTACCCACATCAACCTTGGGGAGGTAGTAAGGGGCTTTTGTATTAGTTATTCTTCATCCTTTTTCTATTTCTCGTTTAATAGTTTTATAAAGACCAAGTCAAGGACTCGGCTCAGCCTGCTCGCTTAAGGCATTGCTTGACCAACTTCAAAGCGACCACATCAAGTTGAGCAGTCGGTTGGGACGATTGCACTTGAACTACATAGAGCCCCACTACTTTGACCATGTATCTCGCTATAACGGATGGTCGGTTATTCCAGTC
Organism: Colletotrichum coccodes; assembly: GCA_020466075.1. Classification (NCBI taxonomy): domain Eukaryota; kingdom Fungi; phylum Ascomycota; class Sordariomycetes; order Glomerellales; family Glomerellaceae; genus Colletotrichum; species Colletotrichum coccodes. The sequence continues at coordinate 43,586 of JAIMZG010000203.1, read as the reverse complement.
GGTCAGTGTACGCTCTCGACCAGCGGGCTCGAGCTTCCTGAGCTCAGCGTGGAATTTGAAAGCCTATCAAGCTGCCGGTACGGCTGGGGCCTCAGCGGGAGGAGCAGCCGCCGAGTCTTGAGCGGGGTTGGCGGAAGGAGCCGCGGGAGTCGCTGGAGGGGCCGCAGGAGGGGCACCGCCTCCCGGAGGTCCACCACCGCCGCCGCCCTGTTCCGCAGGTGCTGGGACGAACGCTGCGTTTGCGAGAGGGATCTGTCCAACAGCGCCGCCAGAGACCGAAGTACCGTCAACATTGTCCTTTGCCGCCGCTGCCAGCTTTGAGTACTGAACAACTTGATTTGCGCTCGTGCTGCTGATTGTTAGCATTCAGGGTCTCAACAATATCAAACCGATTACGGAGCACTTACGGATTGATGACCAGCACCTGGCCCTCTTGACAATGTGGCCCCGTGGCGCAGTACAAAAACATTGGCTCGGCACTCGTGATTGGCATGTTGAAAGTTCCTACCATCGCCTGTCCGTCCTGAAACGGGATGTGGCCGCTGTGTATGGCCGCTGGGTTTTGAGCCTGGAGAGGCTGGCACGCAGAGCCCTCGGCACTCTGTGTCACAGTGTGGTTGCCGTTGCTGAACTGAAACTGCACAACATCGCCGACCTGTGCCTGTATCAAGTTCGGTACGAAGGTATCCTGCGGACCGCCCACTACCACTGGAATGAGCTGGTTGCCTTGAGGAGTTGCTGGTGGTGCTGCTGCCTGTCTCCTGACTGCGTTCATTGTTAGTCGTTGCGACCAAGAGTCGGGCATGATCTTGGAGAAACAAAATGACCTACTCCTAAAGGGGCGATGAGGAACACCTCCTACAACAGTGCCATCAGCAGGGAAACGGTCCCGCTTGTAGACGGGTTGAGGCATCGCGCTGACCGTGGCAGCTGCCATAAGGGCCCAGGCTGAGTTAATTCTCATGATGAATGTTGAGTACGAATAATCGAAAGCGAATCCGGATGAATGAAAGGAGTGAGCACCGCTCAACAGTGACTATTCCAAAATCTGATTATATTTCGTAAGTGAATGTGAAGGCCGGCCTCGACGGAAATGACGTGACGGCTGTTCCTCACTAGGAGGGCGTTGATTGAATGAAAGAAAAGAAAAGGTTGAAGATGGAGGCACAACTCAAAGTTCGAGTAAGTCTAAATTTTGAATTAGATTAGCACCGGACTCTAGCACCTATTTGCATCCGGATAACCCGCGAAGCCAAGACCCAAGAAAGCTTTTGTATGGCGCTTAGGGGGCATTGTCATTGACGATGAAGTGCCGACACAGGGGGAGTGGGGCCTGTTCATGACTGAAGAGATTCAAGACAGCACCCAAGACGAACTCGTCCTCGGTGATAACGCTGGGCGTCGGTGAGGCTCGTGCTGCCAAGCTGTCTGATGTTGTTCCGTGACGGTTTGAGGCTCTAATGGGCGATACCTCTTCGGGAAGTCAGAGCCTCTTGGGATGGGCGGCGATCTGGCGGGAGATCATGTCGATTGGATCGTCGCCATCCCTTCTCCCCACCGGGGGTCATGGGATGGCGTAAGTCTGTGTTTCCGAGTTGACATGTCGGTGGGGCCGAGGTTGGCGCATAGAGCCGATAAGGGTTGGCATTCGGGAGCTTTCCATGTTTCACCTTGACTTCAGGTCGTTCCCTTGGACCTTGGTGCAGCCTCTTGTCGGCTTATGTGGCGAACAACTAGGGGAGGCCAAGCCGGTCCACTCTGAACCTCTGCAACGGCTTGTCATGGCTTATCGTTGCGTTGATGACAGGCTTCTGACACCCCAAACACCAGCACACCCCTTCTCGAGGTTCGGCAGTAAGCGTCGGCATGGTGCTAAAAGGCCTGAATATTCGCTTAGTCAGTGGCCATCACCGGACGAAACCAGCCCAAGATGAGACGAAAATAAATCTCAAGGCTCGGTAACAATCCGATGGGGCGCGCGCGCGCTCGGTGCGGCCGGTGTAAAATGTCTGTGACCCCTCGTAAAGAATTGAAAACGTCGACGGAACCCAAGAAGATCATCTTGAACGATCGACGCTCGAGGCGCGTCGCTTGATCACGCCAACTGCACGCTCAGTACCATCGCTACCATGAAGTCGCGTCGACATTACGTCTTCACTTCAGAGTTCGCGAGTTGCGACAGGCCTTGGCGGATACGAGAGGGCTTTGCGCCGATGATGCGAAACGAGCTGCCAGCTCACACTTCAGACTTTCACCATCGTATCTGCCCCGCCATAACCCGACCTGCCAAGACACATATGGGGCCCGGTTGATTCTCGGGACTCATCTTATGAGTGTTGCTCGGCGTTCGTTTCTTCAATGTCAGTGTCGTTCTTGGGAGCTAACGAGGAGCCCCTTGCTACATCCATATCTCCGCACCATGTCCCTTGCCCGGTCCTCGCGCATGATTTCTTCCCCCGATCAGAAACCGTGGTGACGACTGACGCTTCCATGGTTTGTAATCTCCCCAACTTCGACGTCCGTTGTCCAGACATTCTACTACTGGCCGGAACGATCCGATCTTCAACCTCCATTCGGGGGAGCTGTTGCAACCTGCGCCAATGACTGTCTTCTTCAAGCGCCTTCTCTTCTTGGCCCAGCACATTAAGGAAGACATTCATCAGAGGAAGGTAAACTGTCCAAACGGTTCAAAGATATCCGGGATTGACACCAGCATTTGCAAGTGCTCATGCTGATCAATATCGTAACTGACTAGTACCCGTCCGAAGAAGTCGAACCCTCGGAGGACGTGGGCTAGAACGAGGCTTGGGAAAGGCCAGCTGCTTCTCCTGGATGATAGGCTATTGAAGGCCTAAAAGCTGCAGGGACTTTGATGCAATTTGCAGGGATCTCTGAACAGCCGACGCAGCACTTTGGTCCTTCTCTTCATCAGTACTTCCTGAGTTCTGATGGAACCCAACGTCACCGACACGAGGATGTTAAGAGACACGCCCGCAAGTTAATGACACCAATTCTTGGCTTAACCTATGTGGCTGACCAATATTTGACACACGAAGCATTGAGCGTCGCGTGGCCGGGGGGTCTCTTCCTCAGCTGTGACAGTTACGCATAACCATCCATTATCCGACAACAGCCATGCCACGTCTTGATCCGTCTCGAATCGTCGCAAACTCGAAAAAGAAAATGTTGAACCTCCTCTCATTCTGCAGTTGCAGTGAGATAAGGTGGAGGCAGTCTCTCTGAAATTCAGGGACCCGTCCATGTTGTTGGTAAAAGACGCGATGGCATTCTTCAGGAACATTGTCATCCTAACATATTCCTGCCATTGTCTTCCCGTTCATGAAGGGGAGATTTCGACAAAACGCGTCAGCAGTCGAGCCAAACGACCGGTTACAAAGATTGTCCGTCGAAACATAGCCGTATCCCGTTCACGAGTTCGCCCGGAAACCACCGAGGCAAAGAACGAATTCCTCTGGCATTCCGACAGTATTTCCGGCGTTCCGAACTTTGAAGGCCTTTGAAACTGAAGCGAACAAAGCAGGCTCGCATTAGGGTTTCCTTTTTCCAGCTTTATGAAAATCCATACCGCAGTCTATCTGTAAGAAGTCTGCCGAGTAAGTTTAGATATGTTGGTTAATATTTTTGGCCGAGCAAGCATCCTAATCCAAGAGACTCAAGTTGGTCGTCTCAATGCTACACGCATGACACGTAAGCCTTCCATCTGCGCCGATTGTAGAAGTCCAACGCGGCATGACTCGTCACGAAAACATCACGGAATAAGCATCAAGCCTAGCAGCTGAAAATAATTATATTCCAGTTGACCGAGAATTCTATCGCTGTGGAATATGATGCATGCTCAAATGCGTGATGCCCTTCGTTAAGAATGCAACTGGGCCAATAAATTCGGTGTGCCCTACGGCATCTGGTAAGACCGTCGCGTCATGATTGACCTTTAGTCCCAAAGTCTTCCGATGAAAAGGCTGACTCTGGCTTATTCCAAGCCTGCAAGTGCCCATCGATTCTGCGGATGTTCTCCTGCCCGGCCGCTCTGGTCGCCTCGTACGCCAAACGGTAAACGTGAATTGACTCCGAGAACAACGGGCGGCGATGTTTCCAGCCGGTAAGATTCGTGAGCTTCGTCGAGTCAGTCCACTGAGGAAAGTTGATAATTCCTGCCGGCCATGGGTCCTCTCCTTCCTTCAGCTCAGACGGCTCAACATATTTCGTGCCACCCCGGATCTTGTACTCCTCAACAAGAGCTTGCGCCACCTCGTCGACCGTCTCATATCGTTGAGCTGAAATGTTGAAGGCTTGACCTTCGACTTCTGCCCGGTTTGGGTGGGTAACGATGGCAACGTATGCTTCCGCACAATCGTCCACATGGAGAGCATGCACGATGGTGTTAGGCGGCGTTGGCAAGAGAAGCGGTCTTTCGTCATCGGCAGTCCTGGCTGCGACATCAAAGAATGCTTTATAATAGCTCGAGCTTCGGCCGTAGACGTTGGTAGGCCTGACAAGAACAGGAGCAAGGACGTCGGAGTGGTCCAAGATCCTCTTGGCATATGTCGCTCGGTTGGTCAGAAGAGGAATCGTGTTGATGGGAGACTCCTCCGTGTGCGGGGCAAGGCCTGGAGCCCCGTGGTAATGGGGGCCAATGCCGTAGTCCTTGCAGCCAGACGTGAAGATGACGACTGGTTTCAGACCGGCTGCCGAGCTTGCTGCTCCGAGACTCCGGAGCAGTTGAATGGTGTTTTGGTAGTGGGGGACATAGTTGAGGACATTTTCCGTGACGGAGATTATCGCGTCGAGGGTTACAGGAAGATGGCTCTGTATTGTGGCGTGAGCAGCGCGATCGTCGATAGAGCCGATGACTGGAATGATCTCCTTCTGAGCGAGAGCTGTGGCAGCAGAAGGAGACCTGACGAGGCCATAGGTCGTCCATCCAGCAGCCACGAAAGCGCGTGCAACTGCGTTGCCGATGTAGCCGTTCGAGCCGGTAACGAAGACGGTCTTGGACGCCATCCTTCTTTAATTATTGACTCTCGATGCTCTTCTTTTCGTCGTTCCAGGCATTTCTTGGTTTATTGTAGTCGTCTGTCTACTTCTTGTTGTAAGGTCTGCGGATCAGGCCTTTAAACCGCGGAATACAATTCGCGGGCTGCCGGGAGGAAAATTAAGTAATACGGCGCAACATTGGGGCCGGCGGCCGGCTACAGGGCCTTCCCGCTGGTCACTTGGGACTGGAACACTGCCATAATTTAAACAAGACTGATCATCAGCACTGCGCTTCTCAGCTCGAGCCATGTTGCAGCAGATGAGTTCATGCATCCAGGAAGTCAATTGTTTCAGTTAATTTGATCATTGGCTCCGAATGAGTCGAGCCGTTTTTTGGTGGAAGGATTCCCCTTGTGTGGATACAGCCGGGTGATGACGTTACAGAGATCGTTTGAATGATTGGCAAGCACGGAGCAATCAAACAGGAACTTGGCTAAGCCATTTGGTATTATCAAACGATACGATCATTAACATAGTATCATTTGGAGGCATCGAATTTAAGATATGACTTCTTCTCTAAACAGGTGACGTAGGGCCGTATTTGGATCGTGGCCCGAGCCTGCGTACCATAGTACCCTCGTCCAAGGTCGGTTTCCTTATCCACGTGGTAATTAGGTCCTCTTCCTACTGGCCTTAATTACGTTGAAGTGATTACATACTTAACCAAGTTCAGTTTTGAGCAAATGAGAGAAGTTCAAGGTCTTAAGGTTTAACATCTTTCCCAAGACATAATCTCTTGCTAAACGAGATTAGCATGAATCGGAAGCAGACTCTTTATGTCGTACTTGCTGTTGGGATGTGCAGCGGCAGCGCGTGGCCCTAAACCTAGGCTAGGCTACGGGCTCAGGTCGCGACTTGCTGTAAGTTGGCCAATTGACAAACTCTCTGTTTAACATACAGAAGTTGCTATCACAGGACGAGAGGATTACAGGACGAGAGGACCACTAAAGAACACTCTGCACAGGAAATCAAAACGCTTAAGGAGAGCTAGCTGCCAGTGTTCGCTTCTCAGAACAGAAAGCTGCCCAGGTGCCCCTTCCGTCCAACGAGTAAGAAAGAGAAAGATAAAAATGCCGCAAGGGGAAAAGTATCGCCGGGCTTGGTTTCACACACTTCAAACGCCGGTTTTTATCATTTATATCCACATCAGTCAGCTAATTGGAAAAGAAAATGCTAGCTTGGTTAGAATTTTATAAGCTGTGATGATGAAGTAATAAAGCTAGAAATCAGACCGGGAAGAGTAAAATAAGGACTCAAGCTACATCCAATGCTAACCATGATCTTTCAACGGAATACCAATGAAACAAAAGACACATAGGCAAGACCCAAGTTTATACCGCACAAGACGCACAGCAGTCTTCTTCGCTGCGTGGAACGCACTCCAGACGTCGTTGCCAAAGAGCTTTCCCGCACCAACTCTCTCATAGATATTGTCGCCATCCACCCATGCACCTCTGACCATGTTAGTTCTCCTCATGAACAAAACATTGTAAACCCCATGCCAAGGCAAAATGTTACCAACAACAGCCCCTGACGTCACGCGGCGTGTCCTTGATAAAAGCAAAGCAACGACTTCGACCGACTTGTCGCTTTGAGATCCGTCCACCTGGAGGTCGGGATGCTCGACCGCCGCATACCCGACAACCGCCTCAGGGTTAGACCGCAGGTTGACGGTCCTCCAACTACAATTTCTATCCTTGCCATGAACATTTGTAATCTGCCCTACAGCGTCAACATCTACCTCGGACTCGAAGTAGCTGTGTATCGTAGTAGCCTGTACATGACTTTCCATGTATAGGACAGAGAATGAGCTGTCGTAAGCGTACTCGTTGTCCGGTTGAGAGCTGCCAGCACCTTGAGCTAGAAGAGAACCTGGATCATTCTGGGAGTGAATGGCTCTAGCTTCGACCAACCGACACAAATTTTCGATCTTACCATCAGCTTATTGAGCTTTCGAACTTATCGGGTGCTTGGGGCTAGCTCCAGAGCAGACGTTTCATGACGGGTCCAGTGAGCTGTCGCCGTGATGGACGCCCAGCTCCAGGTAGGAAAGTCTTTGTTACGATAGTGTGTAGGATCTCCCAAATTGACCTGTTCCCAGAGCAAGCCGCGATAAATTTCTGAGAGCCATAGTCCACAAGAATACCTAGCGGCGAGACGAACTGAATCATTATTTTGGCTTGCCGCATTTATAGCGTTAATGGCCTCCCCGGACTCTCTTGCTATACCTGCCAAAGCGATAAGCCTATCAGAAGCTTTCGTCAAAGCTGTTGCTGTATAGGCCTGAACCGTCTTTTCCCAGGCTTGCAATACTTATTTGGCGTTGGACAAATCGAGTTCCGCAGCCATTCTGACTGAAAATTGGTCGGTCGTAGCGGATGAAATGGAACGATTGCTTGTGAAAATGTGGCCGTCGGCAAACGCGGGTGCCACAGTTTGGCACTGAAGAACTAGCCCATATTTAGTGAAGCAAAGGATTCTTATGCTCAGGATCCATTCCTGATAGACTCATCCTCTCGATAGAAGTGTACCAGCCGTCACCTGTTGGTGGCATTCTGCTTGTCGCTTTGTGCCTTCCGTCGACTGCAAAATATCTTGCCATTTTGAACACCCTGTCTGTCGTAGTAAGGAAGACAGACAATACGCGGTATGTTATCCATATCTCTCAACTGAAAATACCCTTGGTTTGCGTCGTTAGCTGTGACAGCAATAGTGAGAACCGAGTTTTGGTAATAAGCTGCTATCTTGGAGGCTTCTCGTTTGCAATCTTCGTCCAGGTCATCTTGGATGATGCATATGGAGTCGATCCAGATATATTCTATCCTCAGTTGGTGGCAGATATTAATCGCTTCACGAAGCAGTGTCGAGAGCCCCTTTATTCCGTCTTCGGTTCCTCTCCATGTACTACGTTTAACGACATAATCCTGTGCTTTTCAGTCTCATGCGTCCACCTGTGGCTCAACGTGGCGTATGATCCCCGTTGATTTGTTTTTGTCGCCTCAAGGCGGGCCTCTACATTCCCATCTTCTATCTGTATTATTCGCACATGTCAAGTGGGGAGTTCTGCATGTCAAGGACTAAGCTTTTGACATCCTGAGAGAGTCGATGAGCAACGGGAGTGATGCTTGGAGTCTCCGATGCATGCTTCGAGTTGTGTTTTGATGCTTTTAATGTAGTGATAGACCATTATAACTTTGTCCAAAACAGTCCCTACGACATCTCCGCTATTTTACGGAAGTGTGCCTATGGAATTTGCTGGCATGAGTTGACGCTCTCGGTAAAGACAAAGGAGAAAATTTCCAAGGATGGTCAAGTACCTGGATCTGCTGCGACATAAAAGTCACTGACTTTAAATTTTGCATCTGTATATGCGGAGTATGGTCCAATGAATGCAGAAAGCTGCTGAATATTGAGTCCAATGCTCTGAGGGGGGGCTCCTCTGGCACGGTGAATTTTCATGTGAACCCAGAGCGGCAACAGTATCCTTACCCACCCTTTTAGGGGAAATCAGCTTTCTCAACCCTTTGCGCTCTACCTCGAACTCAATTTCATGCTTGATAAATCTAGTGGCGCCATCTGCGAGAAAAGTTTCGAGAAAAGTTTCGAGAAGCATGAAGCAGAAGGGGCAGTGTTCTCGAGCGCCCTTGGTCACGGTTCCCAAGGGATGGCCCCTCCAAGGGTTCTGCTTTTTCGCCCATTCCTGATGTCGAAACGTTGACAAGTCGAACAGAGATCCATTTGCCGTTTTGAGAATCTTGGATTAGAATCGGTAATTCATTCATCTCCTCGACGAAAGTTTTGTGGCAAGAATACCACCTGAATGCAATCAGGCTCTGGTCGTACGAGTTATTTATCTGGTGCTTATCTTTCTGTGCCGCATTCTTCTGAGCGCGTTGCAAGTTGGTCTCTTGGCTTAACAGGGAACCCCTATTGGTTCTTCGAGCTGCTCAGCTGCCTCAGCCGCATCGCGAACACGCGAGGTACTGGGATAGAAATATCTGGCCAGACGTCATATATCATCCTTCACTACAGCCTGATCGCAAATGATAACCCAGAGTCATGTTTCAACCTTCATTCGCTCACTATATCTTTCGGAACAAATTACCGAGGAATAGGCCTGAACTTACCACGATGACCACGCGCTCTCCGAAACGGGGCGACTTTCCTCATGCATGGAGCCGAAACAAGAGGATGAAGCCACGATTGATAATTTTGTTGCTGCTGGCTGCTGCCACAACCGTATTCTTCCGTTGTATCGTCCTGTTGTTATCTACAATTTTTATCTCAGCTTATGGACCTATCATAAAGGAATACTGGATCCCAGTTGAAAACACCTCTCTTGATAGCTGGAACCAAGACTTTAGGGTCACCTCCACGAATATTGTGTTTTCTTGGTTAGCTTTCATTATCGCCAACATCAGCCTCCCCTTCGTTGTCTTTCGAAAAGAGCGCCGATTTCTTCAGACTGACCTGCGGTATCTTCATTATGGTCGTGGACGTCATTTCTAGGCTGGCGCAATTCCACATTTGGGGCCCAAGGCGAGCGATCAATTTCGAGCCTCTTCCCAGCAGGAGGTATAATAGTTGGCTGCGACCAACTATAGCATTACTGGCATTTGATTGCTTACGGAAATTTCTTTTCATCACAATCCTGATGTTGGTACCCAGTGCTTGGGAAACAGCGACGCATTATCAGCCGGCCAACCAATCTTCAGTCAGGCCCCGGACCAACGTTTATGAGATGGGGCTACTGGATCCCCAATATCGCCTCGAAAGATTGTTGAGCCAACAGTCACGATCGCGGCCGGCAATGGTAGGTTTCTGAATGGTTCTAATTCTTGCCTCATCGGATTCCCGAGCAACGCCTTATAATGCTGCAGTTGTAGGTCGATGGCTGGATGACAGCAAAGCGCGAGTAACGTCCCTAAGACTGTGCCAGTAGTTGAGGTAGTCAGCTAGCATATCCAATATCAGACGTTCAGTGAATCAGCAAACTATTTGTGAATAATAACACGTGCTCTACGCAGGTTCAACAAATCGGTCCGCGCCTTCATTCTGGCAGTCGCTTTTGAGCAAGAAAGCGACAGTCAGGGGGCGACTATTTCCTCATCGTACTTTTGGTTCCGGGAGTACTCACGATTGTTCTTCAAAGTATAGATATAAGATTCCATACGTGCGATGCGAACAAGTAAATTGTAAGTACTTGCTGTTTCATTAACTGCAAAACTAAAAGGAAGACAGCTCCCCTTTGAAATGCGGATTGGGCGCTTTGGGTCTTTTACCATTGATAGTGTGAGTTGGAACAATGATACTTTGTATTCGTTGGCACACTCATTCAGAGCGGAAGTTGTTTGGACCAGTTGATATTTTAGATTTGCTTTTCACCACTTGGATTGTCAGTTATGCTTTCCTGGTTCGTGGTTTCGATACGTTTATCTTCCCTCCTGGCCCCACTGCTCTGTACTCGTTTTCATTGATATGTTCGAGTTTCAAGGCCATATCTATCTTGATTGGTTCTTGGGCTTGGGGGTTTTCGATTTTCCGTAGGCATTGAAAGCCATACGGAGGGCTTGCTTGAGGCCCTCAGTACTGCGGAACACGTCATTAGCGGGAAGCATCTCAGCCTAGAAGTTTGCATAGTTTAAGTTAAAAGTTTTCCAAGACGCGGTCTTTTACAGAGAGAACGTGCCAGAAACCGACGAGGGCCAGAATATTTCTCTGCAGTATTTAACGTGAACAAAGGTGAATGCAGTACATGTTCACCTGACAGGCGGCGAGAGCCCAGTGCGCATTGAGACTCTAAAAGCATGTTATTAGAGGCAGAGGTACCTAATGTTATGAATTATTCGAGCGAGTCTTCGTTACTGTGTCGCGACGATATGGACAACGGAGGTGATGGAGCGATCCTACTCAAAACAATATTGATATTAACACTACAGCCGCCTCTTAAGCATTTACTTTGCTACGTCTACCGTAAATCGATTACGTGCCGAAGTTTATTTCCGGCAAAGACGGTCAGTCTGCAGAGTCAGCCAGTCCTCTTGGCGGGCAATATACCAGTCCTCACTGCCAACAGCAGTAGGGGCGTAGAAGACTCCCCAGGGGTCGATCTTTTTCTTCAGCTCGTACAACCTGGCGTAGTTGGAACCGAAAAAGGCCTGGCCGAAATCGGGCTCCATGACATCACCCTCGTTGCCGTAACCACCACCGCCGGGAGTAATCTTGCGGAGACGACCCATCCAGTCCTGGGTGATGCGGATGTTGGCAGCCTTGATCTCCTCCTTGGTGGCAGTAGGGCTCCAGCCGCCGCCAATGATGGCGAACATGAGAGCCTCACGCCATGCGGGGTTGGCGGCGCTGGCTGTGGCGTCGGCGGGAGCAGCGGCGTTTATGTTATACTGGATCAGCGCAGAACCATCATTGATGATGCCCTTGAGGGTGGCGATAGTCTTGTTAAGAAGATTAGGGTCCTCCCAGTTGGCCTTGGGAATAAGACGGCTGGCAGTGCGGACCTCGGCAGTGCCGACGCTCTCCATGGGGAAGTGGTTTTTCCATGTGGCATAGAAGTTGTCGTGCTCGAAGTAGTCGGGCTCGACGCTGAAACCGATAGCAGCCCATTCCTGGAAAAGTGGCTCAACCATGGCTTTGAACTCCGTGAGGGCCATGCCGGGAACCAACCAAGGGCGCATGCTCCAGAGGAAGGCACCGTTACCGGCAGGGAAGAGCGTCGAGTAGCCGTAGGTCTTTTGGGCGGAGAAGTCGGGGAAGCGGCGCCAGTAGGCCTCCATGGCGGCCCAGAAGGTGGCGGAAGAAATGTTCTTCTCGGCAGTGTTGAGGGACCAGGTCAAGCCGGCAAACTTGGTCTTGGGGTAAACTCTGACGGTCATGGACGTGACGACACCCCAGGTGGCGCCGCCACCACCACGGACGGCCCAGAAGATGTCGCTGTTTGTCTTGTCATCAGCAGTGATGTGGCGACCGTCGGGAGTGACAATGTCGACGCTGAGGATCTGGTCGGAGCCCAGACCGGCAACGGGACTCATAGGAGAGTGACCACCACCAGCAAGGTAGCCACCAGTGACACCGACACCTCGGCATTCACCGCCAATGGCGGTGTAGCCTCTTTTTCGGCGGCCTCATACAAGTCGGCAACCTGGATACCGGCACCGAGCTTGAAGGCAGGGCCCTGGTAGCCACCGGCGGACTTGTAGTTTTTGACGAACTTGACACCCTTCAAGTTGTGTGTCCAGATGGACAAAGAACCGGCGCCGGTGTTCTTGCCCAAGAAGTCGTGGCCAGTGTTGCGAATGACCAGACGGAGGTTGAGTGTGCGAGCAAAGTTGACAGCAAGCTGGATCTGAGCAACGTTGGTCGCCTTCACAGAGTAAAGAGGGAAACCACCAAGCTCGCAGGTGCCGTTGTTGACGGCGTTCTGAGGCTGGCACGTTGCGCCCTGGTACAGAGGGGACATGACCGAGGTCGGATGCTCGTCGCTATCCAATGTCAGTCGGGAGGCCATGACCAACGTCCTAGGTTTCGGTGACTTACTGGGTGTCGGAGTTGCTCCAGTTGTCGAGGAGATATTGGCACTTCTCGGCATCATAGTGCTCACCCGCGTAGCAGGCAGCCCCAAGGGGGACAGTCTTGATGAGGGCACCGCCGGTCAAAAGGTCAAAGACTTTCCAGACGAGCTCGTTGGGGTAGAGCAGGTCACCGGGGAATGCCTTGCACTTATTATTAGGCTCGGCGCGCTTTTGAGCGGCCTGGCTATCGGCGAAAGCGAAGAGTGAAATGTTGCTGAGCTCGAGCTGGGTGAGGTTGGTCAACACAGCATCAGTTAACTGGATGGCCTCCTCCGGGATATCGGCCTCGGGAAACTCCTCCGCAGCGGGGGCAACGGTGGCCTCGTTGGCAGCTGGAGAGCGTGGTCAGCATGGATGATGATGGAATCCGCGAGGCGAGGTGGGGGTGTTATACCAACGATCTCACCGTTAACGACGATGTTCTGGGCGCCGACGATGTTGGCCAGCGGCAGGGCCGCCGCGGCAAAGAGAAGAGCTCTCCCAAGGGAAGGCATCTTGACAAGATGGGAACTCGGCTTGTCGAAGAGGACTCAAGACCCTTGCAAGTTGGATGCAAGAGGGACGAGGAGGGAACCTGAGGAGGCGCCACGATAGAAGCGCCCTTCATCTGCCAATATATACGCGCCAGATCGCTACCGGTCTCTGATCATTCCCGTCAGACCCTCCCCACACACGTGGCTATTTGCAAGCTATTGGCTATCAGCCGCATGATCTCTCTCAGGTTGTCCAGGCTCCACGTTATCGCCACGAGGAGTATGGACTTGGCTGCCCAATGTGCAGCTTATGTCCGCACGAAAAATGAGACTCCGTCGCCAGGAGCATTGCCAAAAAGCTGCACCTGAACGGGTCAGAGCAGGATGATCATTCCAGCGGATGATTACTTGACCAACCGCCGGCGGGGATTCTGCCCTTGTTGCTACGCCATAATCTAGCCAGGGTCCCCTTATGCGACGACTTGGCGGAACAGGGTTCGGGTGGAACTAATTACTTCTAACCCCCAACATGTTCCTGGCCAACCGCTGTTCTCACCGACGCACAGCGGCATTAGTGGCACTGGCGGCAGTTTTCTGCGGGTAGCTTCAATAGCCGTAGTAGGAGCCGTGCCGCAGAACTTGTGCTTTGTTTTGCGACGGCCGTTCTCTTGTCAACGTCTATTTGTCCATTCACGAACCGAGTATCTGATGTCAACTTGTCGAGTTGCACCATACTTTCTCGGCAAGATAAGCCTCGGCAACTATAACGCAACAGGAAACACCGTGACCGGGAAGTGCATCCCTCAGTCTCGCAGGGCATCGGCTGGTATTTGGGCCTTCGTCGAGGCACAGAGTCCCGCCAGTCCTGCATCATCCCAGGGGCTGGCAGATATCCTTGCCCCTTGCCAAGCCGCCTGTTTTGACGCCCAGGCCGAAGAATTCGACAAGCAAGGAAGTCGAGCAACCTGGAAGCGAAGACGGCGAATGCTTCCGGTACCGCTTTTGGGGTGTCTAATCATTCTAGAATGCGCCCCGCGAACTCAAACTCACGGACTGGAGGCCCGGCGGTACCAAGACTCAATCGCCAACAACCACGCTTCTTCTAACCACAATCCGACATGTCTTCAGCTTTCCAAGACTTGAACCGGGTGTTTCAAAACACGCACCGAATGTCGAACCACCTACCAGTCGTCTGGGAGTGCTGCGCCGCTGAAGGCAGTTGACCGAGTGGGAGATCTCGCAGGGTTTCTGCGCAATCGGTCTACAGCACTTCACCAGCGGAGCGCTACGATTGCCGATTGGGCTTGGCGGGGCCAAAATCTTTTTCCACGTTTTCCACAAAAACCCCAAATCCTGAACTCTATCGATTCTGTGGGTGGCCTTTTGCTCATCTCAAACCATTTTGGGTAGCTTTCTGAACCCTGCCGCTACACAATGTGTAGTATTCAGATCCTGCCAGACACGGCTCGCGTCTTGGGAATCCTTGGTAAATTTCATTGGTCCAGGGAAGTGAGTCGCTCAGCACGCAAGCGGGGGTTGGCGGATGTGGGATGATCATCCTCTGATCAAAGATGATGCCTCCAGCGAAGGGGCCTTCTGCCGGCCAACAGAAAACCTTGTTGTTCAGCCTGCGCAACAAGCTTCTTTCCCGCGTGTCAAATCCAAGGCCATCAACTCAGGCTGCAAGTAAGGTAATTTGGCAGGGAGTTTCCTCAGGTGTTGGTCGCTTTAATACACGCGGAATAAGTCTTGGGTAGTGAATACTGGCGCTGGTCTATTTAAGAGGGAGTTTGCTACCCGAGAGAGACTTGAAGAGATTCGCTTGCTCTTTTTGGACTTCCTTTACAACCACTGGTGATATTAGTCCCAATCTGCCAGGCCGCACAAAAGCCGATGGTGGTCACTCTTCTTTTACCTTGGGTGCTCTAGCTTCCTGTCGATCTTTCCCAGCCTCAATTCATCACCGAATCGGCCGAAATGTCTTTGGATTTGCTGGCACGAGGCCCCCCGCCGCGTCCAGATGTGTTAACGATCCCAACACCTCCACTGCAAAGAACCGCTCTTTTCATTGTCTTCTTTTTCCCAGCCCTATCTGTCTTTACTTTTGGACTGCGGGCCTATGGCCGACTGAGCACCCGCCAATGGGGCTTAGGTAGGTCCAGGTTGCGATTGTGCTCAGGTTGATTGAAGCTTACCCTGCGTTATCAGATGACTGGCTTTGCGGCCTGGCCGTGGTATGACTGGCGGTAATGATACCTTGAAACTCGACTGATCCGTTTACCAGATTTTTGCAGTCTTGATGACCCCGCCCTTGTTCATGTGTAGGTGAAACACTCCAGAGAAAATGGTCGATGCAGCCTCGAGATAAACTAAAGCGACATACAGTCATCAAGTTGGGTTACTTCGGGTGGCGAGCCGTTGACATCCCCGAGGACCACGATATGAAGGCAGCTCTTTGGTGGAACTTCTTGGTACAGATGTTTTATAATCCGGTCCTGGCACTTGTGAAAGCTTCCGTCCTGGTTTTCCTGCTGCGTCTGGGCGGACAAAAGCAAGGAGTCCGGCTGGCGATCCACGGGCTGAACATCTTCAACGCATGCCATGCCGTGGCAATCTTCTTCGCCGCTTTGTTCCAGTGCCTCCCGATAGAGGCCAATTGGGACTTTTCTCTGCGAGCCGACCCGAACACCAAGTGCATCAGCGACTCTTTCCACGTCATTGCATCGTGCTTGACAATCTTGTCGGATATTCTTGTCCTCGCGCTACCTTTTTGGATATTCTTGGGGCTCAAGATGCGTTTGGCGACAAAGATGGCCGTCATTGGAGTTTTCTTGATGGGAATCGTGTAAGTGCTGCCTTTGCCACTTCATTTGAAAAGGCACGCTTACAGGTTTTCCACCCACAGTGTTATTATCGTCGCAATCATCCGTGTGGTACAGGTGTACAAGCTCTTTTTTGTTCCATCGCCACCCGGAACCGACAATTTTCACAACATCGGCCTAACCACCTCCACCATCGAGGTGAACCTCGCCATCTTCTCCGCCTGCGTCCCTGCGTTGCGTCCGCTGTTCCGGCGGTGGATGCCAAAGCTGTTTGGCGGAACGACGAACAAGAAGAGCACTGGGACGGCGTCCTACAAGAAGTATGCTACTAGCTCTCGACGAAAACACACTGGCGACCAAGGCGAGGACGACATCACTCTGAAGGACATGAGATCACGAACTCATTGTACGGAGATCCGCAGCGTGTCTCCAACTGGCTCGGAGGAGGAGATCATGACATACAACGGTATCGTGCGAACGACAAATATCAACGTTCACTACGAGTCCAACACCAGCCTCAACGATTCCCGAGCGTCGAGCGACTTCAAGAGCAGCGAGAAAGTAGCCAGGGGTACGGCCTTTTAGCTTGAGCATCAGTTCGAGAAGTGCGTGGTTCTCCGCGGTTGTTATATTGTCAGCAGGGCTCAATATTGAGTGGCCCTGTGGCTCCGGGTTTGTTTCTGGAAAACAGAACATTTACTATTCGGATTCAATGCCAAACAACTGCGCTTGGGCACCCACTGCTGTGAATAGCCTTCTTTTACCGTTCAAGATGAACAATTCTGTCAGCGGATTTATCTCGGAACTCGAATGTGATGGTCGTGTGATCGTGCTTATCAGTGGGCCCGGTTCGCTTTGCCCGCAAGGCTGTGTGCCTTGAGTCTTCCGAGGACCTCGTCGCTCAGAACCCGATATCCGGTTTTGCCTAGCCATGCGGTGAACGAAGCTCTGTCAGTCCCGAGGACAACCTTGATTCCAGTGGCAGCGCCCCTGGGTTTACACTTGATCTCTATTAGTCCCAAACTCAAGTATATGATGCGCACTTGGCGCCGGTGCCTACAAGTGCTCAGTGGTGAGGATGCTGCAGGGTCTACGCGTTGCGACCCCCATCTTTTGATGGGTGGGGAGCATGCTACACGGGTTTTGCCATCACTTTCAGACTATCCACTGTGTTTAGTCAACATGCAGTACTCCGCATGCATACTAAAAATATCCTGGTGAAAAGAGCCCTTGTGCGGAAGCCCGTTCATATCGTCAAGACTTTAGGCAGCTCACATCAGCCATTTTGGAACAGACAGCTCAAGCCATTGCACAAATATCTCAACCTGAAACCCCGTCGGTCAACTGATAAATTCTCTACCTTCCTAGAATGGCGCGATTTTCTTCTCGTGAAGCAATCCGGCCTTCGGCATCCGCGCATCCAAGAGATATTGGTGAAGCGACGGAGATCCCGCAAGTGAGCCTCCTTCCGGAAAGTGATCAACACTAACAGGGAAAAGGGTACCTGTCAAGCGTCGGGCGAAGGAATTTAGCCAATTTTGACAGACAACGACAGACCTTGTCGGGGCCCAGGACCCCGACGCTAGAAAGAGCCGGGCCCACTGCATTCCGGCACAGCGAGCGTAGTGATCCTGGATCCAGGCACGGCTTATACCCTTGTCGAGCTTTCTTTGTTCTGCCTGCGGGACGTTCACGCAATTTCCTGCTGCCAAGGCGAGTGGGCGCCGATGTGGGCAGAGAAGCTCGGTACAGTGAGGGAAAGGATGATTCTCACTGGAGACGACGGAGACCACCTTAATGTTAACTTTGTTCGGACGAAACATACGGACGAAACATACGGACGAAACAAACGGACGCAAAGTTCGGCCGTAGTGGCGTGAACAAGAAACCCGCCAGTACCAGCTAGATCGAATGCCCGGAAGCTTGTTGACCTCAGGCGATTATAGACGACAGGGATGTACTGCCACTCCCGCACCTGCCGACGACTTAGGACAGGACCGAGTTGTGCACGACGCGATCGAGAAGTAACCCTTGATACTCACCTTGCAGGGCTGAACCGCTGATCTGGCCGTGCGTTTTACTATGATTTTGGCGTGGAGGTCCGATGGGAGCCTTTAGCCTGATCGCCAGATGGCTTTAGCACTGGCAACGTTCGGGAACAGGCGATCCATCTAGTCGGGCAGGGCATATCGTATCGAGATACAGCTCGACAACGAGGGGTTGCGTGTTGATCTTGGCTCGGCTCGATAGGCTTCTCGTGAATATCGAAGTGACGATTCGGTTGGGCAACCGATTGGACCTGGGTCCAAGTTTGCTGCCGAGAGAAATACCAGAAGGCTCATTGACTTGATGAAGCCAAGAGTCTCTAGAAAAAGATCTGAATGTGATTCCACACGTTCCGCTGACACGTTTTGAGGTACCCAATGAATCTAGTTTAGTCCGTTTCAAAGTTTAACTGTAGTTATGAATCACACTCTATAGGGTATAGTGTATCGACCTTTAGATCAACACAATGTCGAAAGCGGTCGCAAAGATTAATATGTTTTGCGGGCATCCGTTGCCGACGCCCAGCCTTTCAATGTACTGAATCCCACTATGTCAAGTATAGTGCGATGAGAATATCGCATGCAACTGAAACTACGGAACAGCCCAGGAGCTTACCCAACTCGTAATGGAAAGAAGCGCTCGTTGGGTCGGTGCATGTGCAACCCTTTTGTTTTCGCAAGCCGGCTAGACAGTCTTGAACGGCCGTACGACACAGAAAGGCGTGTGGCGTCTCGCAGAGCCTCTGCATTCAGTCTTTGTCGACAGCCACATTCGTGATGGTGAATGTTTCCTGTGCGACCTGCGGCACGACCTGAGCGTTTCTGTGCTTCTCTAGTCCTGTGGAATGGCAGAGATACTGATTCAGCTTACGATACCACGTCATAAGCCGCACTGCATTATCGTGGAACCCGTGTTGTATATTAAAAGTAACGTCGGCCCTCTCGAATGCTGCCCATGATTTCTCAGTGTCGACATTCCCACAACATTCTCACAATGCGTTTCTTGATTCTAGCCTCAGTGGCCATCGCTACCGTTGCCGCAGTGCCTCAAGACGCTTCGTCTGCTGAAAAGAAGCCACAATGTCTTCGTGAAAAGGACGCTTGGAGTATCGCAAGGCGGTGGCTCAGCATCTTTTCAACCGGTGGCGTGTCAGGCAAACAGGAAGTTGCTCAGATCGTCTCCCAGAATCTCATAAGTGCCGACGACACTTTTGGCCCTCCCACTTACGGGATCGATCAGTTCTGGAACGCAATCACCCCACCGCCCAACACACCCTCGACCACGACAAACGTAACGCAGTCCCCGAACTTCCTCATGTACACCTGTGACCAGATCGCTTTCAACTGGCAGTACATCGGTGTAACAACTGGTTTCAACTCGTAAGTCGAGTGGCGATTTTGTTTTATGTGTCGAGTTCCTGATGCTGACGTCTCGTACAGGACCGTCCCAGCGGGAACGCGCGTGTCATTTACCGGAAACGATATCCTTCGAGTCGACTTACAGACCAAGTTGATTTCCAACGCCACTTCGTGCGGACAATGGATCCTGCTGGCTCGGCAGCTGGGGGGGAGGACTTGTACTACCTAGAGAACTCATCAGTTGAGGAACTCAAAAATCATCTGTTGACGCCAGCTACATGCAGCTTGGTGACTTGATATTCAATGGGCTTTAAGTTGTGCAGAGGCAAGCAGCTAAGAAATTGTACAATGTAGTGGAAAGTGTTATTTCAAATTTAAATTCGTCGTAGGTCAATACTCCAAACTTGATGAACGTGCGGTGTAAGACGATACTGGTCGAGACCGACCATGAGAAGGATTAGTAAGTAAAGAGCTCAAGTGACCGGCCAGAACACTGGTCCTCTTCTAGTCACCAGATGAGCCCACGAATGCAGCTGGCCACTTGAGTTTGGAGAATCATGCGGTCGTGAATAACATTGCACTTGACATCTTTCTTAGACACTTGAAGAAGATCGATATGCATGTACGTTCACCCTGGGTGGACGGGCGTTTTCTAGCTCTATTTGGATAAAAAGGCCTCAAGATGAAAGCAGCAGTAGGTGGACTTGTTAAGGGGCATAATGCTAGACACAGCATTGCAGAACTACGGCAATCAGTATGTTGACAACTCGTCACTGATTCCTCGGCTCGAATTCCTAAAGGTCGAGGAATCGGAGTAACAGCTTTTGCTGGGTATTAACAAACGATAACCCACCCAAACCGTTCTTGCGAACTCACGAACAGGTATCTGGAACCGTGACGTTTGTAATTATCATGATTGACCGCAACGCCATGGACGCTAAGTATGCTACGCTTCTCATTACCCATCCAAACACATCACTAGCCCCTCGACACCGATCACTGCGCTGCAAAACTCGTTCCTCAAAAATGGGAGAGTCGACCTCGTCCACAATCTGCACCTTGATGCTGCCGTTCCTGTAGTCCGAAGCGAGCGTGAGAGCGTCGATGGCTTTCTCGAGCGGAAACGTATGCGAAATCAGGCTCTTCAAGTCGAGGATGCCACTGCTCAGGCACGCAATGCCAGCGGGCCATGTGTCGCGGTATCGGTTGATGAACTCGAGCTTGATCTGGAGCCACCCGATGTCGGCATTCTGATCGTTTCGAGGCTCATGGGGGAAGTATAAGACTTACCTCAGAAAGAGAGATGTGCATAAACGGCAAGTTATTCATAATCTCCCGTCCGACACCAATGACCATAACCGTACCACCGCGGCGAACAGTGAACGCGGCTGTGCAAATGCTGCTCTCGACGCCCGTGCACTCGAGCACCGTCCTCGGGGCGCTGTACTCGTCGTCGCCGAACAGCTTGCGGATCGCCTTGCCGTTGCCCTCGTTCCCTAGCGCGGGGTCGATCTGGTAGGTGATGACGCTCGGGACGAGCGTCTTGGCGAACGCGAGGCGGGACGGCTCGATGTCGGTGATGACGAGGGGATGGGCGCCCGAGGCGCGTGCGGCGGCGAGGGTGACGAGACCAATGGGACCCGCGCCACAAACGACGGCGCCGACGCGAGGGACAGGCCGGCGGTGCGGATGCCGTGCATGCCCACGCTGAGGGGCTCGAGGAGGGCTCCCTCGGCGTAGGAGATGTTGTCGGGGAGCCTGTTCCACGAGGCTTGGTCAGTGTGCTTCCGAAACGTACCGTACATCATCGTGTGGGGGTCTCTCGATCACACATCCTCCTGGGTGGATCGACGTACTTGTGAAGCCACTTGGCAGGATGGCACTTGTAGCGCTGGATCGTGCCGTGGTAAGGGTAGACGCCGGCGAACTGGACATCTTCGCAAAGGTTGTAACGGCCGTCGGTGCAGAGGAAGCACTCGCCGCAAGGCACGCCGGGCTCGACCGCGACGCGGTCGCCGGGCTTGAGGTTCTTGACGCCCTCTCCGCAGCGGATGACCACGCCAGCAGCCTCGTGGCCAATGATACAGTCGCCCTCGAAGACGAGCGTGCCGATGCGGCCCGTTTTCCAGAAGTGGATATCTGATCTGTTCGAGATTCCCGCTGTCAGATCGCTGCTCTCGCCTAGGGGATCTCTTGATCTAGGTGTAGGTGAGCAGGAGGCAGGGAACTCACCCGCACACGCCGGTCGCCTTGACGTGAATCAGTGCTTCTCCCGGCTTGGGTGCCAGCACTGGCGCTTCCTCCGCCTTGAGCTGGTGGTCGGCTGTGACGACCAGAGAGGGGTTCGGAAGCGGTGCTTGGAGGGTCTCCCGCTCGGCGGCGATGGGAGCGGAGTGCTGCTCCAACTCGGTCACGACGACGATGCCGTTGGCCTTTGCCGGCGCGACGCCATTGACAGGCGTCTCTGGGGATATCGTCGTAGCGACCATCTTGGGGCCCTTGTGGTTTGTGAGGTTGCGATCACGGAGGAGAATGGACGAGATTTGGACGAAGGCAAACACTTCAAGCAGGTCAATGGGTATCTGTGTGGAAGACGCCGTCGAGCCTTGTCCTGGTGTCGCCGTGCGTGAACAGAGACAAGAGCACAACGTCCGCCGCCGAGTTGAAATTATTAAAGAAGGGAATATGGTAATCCGGCACGATAGGGTTCGTTGAGAAGTTCACCCTCTGGTCTGCAGGTGCCACGTCCTGTCAAACAAACAATCTTGGCCTCGTGCGATCCCCCTCCGTCGCTAACAATGTCCGGATTGCTCGTAGTTAACCACAGCTCCGGTGAGTGTGGGCAACATGCGGGGAACATACCGAGCGAGTATGACTTCCTCTTTGAACGGGTCATCGATCCGATTGCCCGATTGGGTAATTTTAGCCACCGCCGTCGTTCTAGATCGGTGCGCCGGGGAATATGCCGGCTGTGACTAGTTCGTCGAGATGATTGGGTCCATGTTCCGGAAGGCGGATGCGTTCCGCTTCACCCTCCGTCCCGATGTCGCCGAGTTCCGAGCACGTTGAAGCGCATGGGATCGGTGAAAACATTTGATCTGTTTCAATCGAGTCACTGGGCATGCAGCCGGAGTTCACTTGATGACTCGACAGAGATTCCGATATTTCACAAACATGAGGGGGGGGGAAGGAAGAGAGGTTTGCAAGGGGAATCTTGTTCATCAATTCATGGCAGCTTCTATAACAACCCATCCCGTCTGTAGCCCGTATTCTTCATTCCGCAGTTTTCCATGCCTTGACACCGGTCACACAGGACCTCCCAGTAAGATATGCCACCTAGGCGAAGATGCGCAGAGGGCGCTGAGGCAGGTAAAAACCGGGGTCGTTGAAGCGCAGGCCGAGGTCAAGGTCGGAGATGGACTCGAGCTCCTCGGCGGTCATGTCGAAGCCGTTGACCTCAAGGTTCTGCTTCAGGCGGTTTTGGCTGTTGCTCTTGGGAATGACAGCGACGCCGCGCTGGGTGGCCCAGCGGAGCAGGACCTGGGCGGGAGTGACGCTGTACTTGTCCGCAATCTTCTTGACGACGTCGACTTCGAAGAGGCCCTTGGCGTCGACGGCCCGCTTGTTGGAGATCTCGAGGAACGACTGGGGGCCAAAAGACGAGTAGGCCGTGACGGCGATCTTGTTCTCGTGGGCCATGGCGATGAGGTCGGGCTGGACGAGGTAGGGGTGGTGCTCGATCTGCAGCGCCGAGATGGGGTGGCGGGCGAGGACTGGATGTCGTAGAGGGACTGGGCCTGGAAGTTGGAGACCCCAATGGACTTTGCGATGCCCTCGTCGACGAGGGTCTCCATGCACTCCCAGGTCTCGCGGATGGGGACGTTGTCGGGCTCGACGATGGTCTGCTCCTTGTCCATCCACCAGCACTGTTCTCGCAAGTCAACCGTCGCTCTTCCGAGATCGAGGACGACAACAAATGGACCGAGGCAGAACTTACGGGAAACTCGTTCACGGCGGGATCGATGTACTTGAGAGCGACGGGGAAGTGGATGAGGAACAGGTCGATGTACCCCAGGCCCCAGGCCTCGTTCTGCTTCTTGGCGATGGCGACGGCGTGCTCCTTGCGGTGGTAGTTGTTCCACAGCTTGGTGGTGATGAAGATCTCCTCGCGCTTCACCAGGCCGTCGGCGATGGCGCGGCGGACACCCTCGCCGGCCTCCCTCTCGTTCTGATAATCGTAGGCGCCGTCAAAGAGGCGGTAACCGGTCTTGATGGCCTGTTGTCGAGAGGACCGTCAGTTACGTCTCGTTCCTCTCGAACAGTCCCACTCAGAAGGTTAGGATGCTGGCACTCACGTTGTAGACGGTGTCAGCGCAAGACTCGCGGGGAACCTTCCACAGGCCAAAGCCCACGAGGGGCATTTCACGGCCGGAAGCGAGGGCGATTGTGTCCTTGCCCATTATGAAATACGGAGAGGGGTGTAGATACCAAAGAGCGAAACTTGGAAAAGAAAAGGTTGAAGTTGCGTGATGAATGAGTGAAGATTATCCCAGAATGACAAACTGGACTTCTAATAGTCTGTCCGAGTGTCAAAACCCCTCGGTTCCCAAACATCCCGCCCAAATTTCCAGAAATATTGCAACCAACCCCGCCTCCCATGGCAGGATATCATCCCGCCGAACTTATTTTTCAAGCATCACCATGGAGGGGTTGGTTGGAGCGGTAGGTGATTGAGCTTACCACATCTGGCATCCATAAGCACCACGGGGGTAGGAAAAGGGTAGGCATCCCCGCGCTTTGCGGCCCCTGTTTGACTCGTGTTCGGTGGGGTTCCACGAGGGGCAATTCAAGCCGTGCAGACCTAGGTGGTGTTCATTGTCGTCCGCGACGAAGTAGTCCGAAACTGAGCGCCGTTCAACCATGAAGAAACCCCTGGCTCCGGACGATGGCCGGCGACAGCCCAATGACCTTGGAGCTGCCCAGCAGAACCTTCTTCAACTCCACAAAGCGCGAGAAACAGCCCGATAAAGCTCCGTCAACGCTTGTCCGGAGCCGTAATCGCGTGAGCTGAACTCCAAGTTGCCCCAAGTTGCCCCCCCGTTCCACACACGCACCCACACCCACACACAAGCTTCTCCAACGAAGCTCTTGTTCCCCGTCCATGCTCTCCTAACCCGCGTCTCTCCGCCGTATCCTCCACTATTTGTTGGGGGCTAATCCGCCTTCCCAATCCGACAAGATTACCCCCTCCTGTAACGGGCGCGACGCAAGCACCAGACGGGAGCATAGACGCGAGCTGGATGCGATAATGACTGACGACACGGAATCAGTATCGGGAAGCGGCGCTGGAGTTGAAGCCGGGCATTCCAAGCAGAGGCACAAGAGGACGCGGACCGGGTGTCTAAAGTGTCGGATCCGACGGCGCAAATGTGAGTTTCTTTGGGCTTCTTCTCATCGTTCAAGACCCACCGTTGCATCGTTCCGCCGAGGAAGAAGCATAACCACTTCAATCCGCATCGGCTATGCTCGGTGACGATAGAGACTGACCATATGGTTCCCAAACAACGCAGGCGATGAGGGAAAGCCGCAGTGCCAACGCTGCATCGACGGGAGCTTCGAGTGTCAGTACGGCCCACGGCTGACATTCTTGAACAAGAACGCGTTGACGGTGTCGCCATCGCCAAAGGCCGCTGATGCAGCAACGCCGAAGTACTCCAGACTCCAGGTTCGTGGGCCGACTTCATCGTCGTTTTCACCCCGTAGCTCACATTCTTCTCCAGTTTGTCAGTCCGGGATCCTCGAAGCAAACCCCCAGAGGCACATCATCAACCTCTCCTCCGCCACCGAAACCCCTAAGCTCAACTATAGCAACCGACACACCGTCATCCTTACCGCCCTCGCAGACACCGACGCCAACAGTCCTAACCTTCCAAGCAAACCCGAAACCCCCGGAACCTCCCGTCTCCAGGCTGGCCCCCCCAGACCCGCGCCTTGCTCCTCTCTCTCACCACCAGCCGCCGCTCATCCAATGGCGGCCCCAAAGCATCGGCAGCATCGGCGACAAGAGCCTCGCTTCGCCCGTACGGAATCTGGATCTCATGGGGTCGGCGACAGGCAGGTCGCCGAATAACGACGCGGCGTATGAGACTGCGCTCAACGTCTTGCTGTCGCTGGGGAACGAGGGGACGGGCCTGGTGCAGTCGCCTGACCACGGCCCTGGGCCGTTTGAGGCTGGCAGTGACGGGACCGGGTTGGGTTCAAGGGAGCTGATGTCCATGTCGCCGAATCCGGCGAGGGAGAGGAGGGGTTCCGGGGCAACGCAAGTTTCGACGTCTGCTGGCGTTTCGCAAGATCGACTGCTCCAGTTGCTGCGTCACTTTAGATATCAAGTCGCGCCATGGGTAGGTTCCGTCCCTACAGATGGCTTGCTGTTTCACTGACCTCGTGTAAGCTCGACTTGTGCGATATGGGCCAGACGTTTGGTCTCTACGTTCCCAGGCTTGCGATCGAGAGTGAGGGGGTCCTTCACTCGCTGCTCGCCATTGCGGCGATAGCTCAGCAGGCGGACATGCGGACGAGTCCCAACGACGTCGAGTACCTCAAGTCCTTTGCTAGGGCGGTGCCGATCCGTACAGATGACGCGGCCGTTAGCGACAGCGACCTGGTTCATTTGACTCTGTGGGCTGCGTGTCTTTTCACCTCGAACATCCCGGACGGATGGCAGGATCTGCCCACGATGATAGGGGACAGCTTCTGGAGTATGGCGCTCGCGGAAGCAACTCCAAAGACGATCTCGATTCTGTCTGTCTTGATAAGGCTCGGTAAGAGTGATCGTTTTCTAGGCCTAGCTGAACTCGAAGAGGTGGTTTTAAGCTAATCTCGCGAAACAGAGCTCGCGGCCGCTCTCGTGACCGGGGGCCCCATCTCCGTGCCCGAACAGCTACACTATAACCCGATGTCCCAACCATGGAACTCCTCCCCAATAGCGGAAACAATGTTCCGATGCACCGTCGAGCCGCTTCTCCTCTGCGCCAAGGTGGTGAACTTCTGCGCGGGCAGCTTCCCGCCCCGGGTCCCGGACCTCGGCGGCGCGCCCTTGACCCCCGTCCGCCGGTGGACGGTGCTCAGCGACGCCCTGGGGGCCTGGTTCGCCAACAGGGCGCAGGAGTTCCGGCCGATGGCCGAGATCGACGGCGACGAGAACCTCTTCCCGGTGATCCTCTTCACCAACGGCGCCGCCGTCTTCGCGAACCAGCTGTACCACACCGCCATGCTCCTGCTGCTGCAGAACAAGCCGCGGACGCTGCAGGCGGCGGCCAAGAAGTCGTCGTCCATGTCGCCGCTGTGGCACGCACAGCGCGTGTGCGGCATCGCGCTGAACAACGACCGGCGGGATAGCTGGGACCTCTGCCTGGTTGCGTCGCTGTACCTGGCGGCGCAGAGGATGACGTACGAGCCGCAGCAGAGGGCGATCCTGGTATGCTTCGAGCGCGTCAAGGCGCTGACGGGGTGGAATATCGACGGGTTCTCGACCAAGGTCCGTGAAGATTGGGGGTCGGCGTAGGTAGACGGCGTCAATATGCGCAGTCTCGGGCGACACTCCCGGTAGATAATCGTCTCAGTGAAACGCACATGATCACCTGGCAGTATCGGCCATTCTAAGCTCTTTGCGGACCTTGTAGCCCCAGGCGGTCTCCAGGTCGTCAATCCTCCAGCACGTGCCCCATCCGGTGACAGCTTCGATGCTGCGGATGAGTTTCACGAGGAGGGCATGCTCCGATTTGTGACTGAGAAGCCTCCCGGCAACCCACAAGGGCTGGATGGCGTTGTTCAAGCAGCTTGGTGGGGGTTCGCAAGTGATATGCCGCAGATGCACTTGGCGTGCCAGATCGCCGAGCCGGTGACGCCCAGCTTCAAGCCGAGTGGCTTGGGCATGGATCCCAAAAGAAGCGTGCACGCTGTGTGGTAAAGCTGGTTGGACGAGATGGCGGCCCAGTGCAGGAAGAGTATCTGAGGGAACGGGCTGCTCCGGATGCTCTGGACCGGGAGCAGCTCTGGCGGTCGATCCCTCGTCCACGCTTGAAGGTCCTCCCACAGCCGGACCCAACGGTCGGTCAAGTCATCGGGACTGAAGCCGTTGGCGTCGCCGAGTTCGAAATATCGCGTCCGGTCGGAGACCAGCTCGCAGACTTTGGCGCATAGGTAAACGGCGTAGTTTGCGTGCATGTCGGGGGTCCCTGATTGATGGAAGAGCTCGCGTGCTTCCACGTGGGAGGCGCCGCTGGGCAACCACTTGGAGGGCGTGAGAAGAGTGCTCTCGGTGCCGTCCGAGATGAGGGCACCGCAGAGGTCTGCAGCTGTTGTCAGTGACGGAACACAGTCGGGGGGGGTGTCGATACACACCCATTCTAGCATAACACCAAAAGACAGCTTGTAATAGACCGCCACTGAACCCGTGGACGTAGAAAGAGTCGAAGAGCGCGGCGCATCCTTCGAGATGTCTCCTCCAGTCTTGGGCGCTGGCAGACATCATCTCCAGGCAGCACAGGATGGTGCAGATGGGGATGATCTTCTGGTCTCGAGACTGGAGCAGGGGCGTCAACAGACGAATCGCTTCTTGGTATAGTTCCAGGCTGTCGAAGGAGGTCTGCTTCCCTTCCTTCCTCTCCATCTGGCGGGCTGACAAAGCGAGAACTGCGTAAAGGAGTGCCGGGGAGCTGCGCGCCAACACGGGCACTTGGATGCCGAATGCGCGGTCACTGTCAAACATGTCGAGCTGTTCCGGAGTAAGCCTACGGTAAGCCTGCCAGTCAAATGGGATCGCTTACCCATGGTGCGACTTCACCGACGTAGTTCTTCAGATACTCCAGCCTCCGACCCGTCCCCAAGATCTGGCCCGCCTGCCGTCGCGCAGCCCCCTCATCACCCAAGATCGTTCCAGGGGCCGCAAAGCCTCCCACAGAGAAGCCACCATCGGCAGCCTCGGGCGTGCCCTCCCTTGTAGGAGCGGCCGTCTGGGCCGTGTTGAAGATAAGACATCTCAGCTCCTCCTGGTAGGCGAGGTAGCCGGGGTCGGTGACGAACTCATCGAGCCTCCACGACTCGGCCGGCGAGGTCGATGCTTCGGAGGAAAGATGCTGCGAAGGCGTCGGGTCGCGCAGGCTCCAGACTGAAGAGGCCGCGGGCGTCACGGCCGTACCGAAACGAGAAGGGCGTCGGGAGTGTGTATGTGACTGCGAATGTGACTGAGTGTGAGACTGCGACTGAGACCCGGTGCTTTCGACGCTGTCCAGGGGCGCTGTGGTTGAGTCGTTGCCGGCGGTTGTGGGCGAGAGCATTGTGGCAGTTGGAAGTGAGAAAGCCCTGACAGCAGAAGAATGCAAACCAACGATTCAACACATCGAAGTGATAATCCCTATAGTGTCCTTGGCTCCGAACGGGGTTCGGCTGGTCATGCGCGGGACAGAAAAAGCATGGATCCCGCGGTGGAGTCGAGGCTATGGAGAGTTGGAGAGACTCGCCCTCCATCGAAAAATGCCCGCCTGGTTAGCGGATTCCGGGGCTTGACCGGCGTCCAATGGCACCATGGCCAGTGCCCCGGGCAGTCCAGGCTCAAGGGGACAAGACGCGTTGATTGCTGCGGGGGCGACCCAAGCGAGCGGAATCTGCGGGGAAGTTGTTCGCTGATGATTGGGCTTTGTTGGTGTCGGAGGAGGTGCTTCTGCGTCGTGGCGTGTCCGAGGTGAAGGCCCGATATTGGCGAGTTGATGCACACCCTGTACATATGTTTGTCTCCGTCTCGGCGATCCTAGGCTGACGTCTCGGTGAAGAAAGGGGCTCCTTATGGCTCCAAGGTAGCGGGCCGAATACGTGTCTAAGAGTAAACCG
Source organism: Colletotrichum coccodes (assembly GCA_020466075.1). Lineage (NCBI taxonomy): Eukaryota > Fungi > Ascomycota > Sordariomycetes > Glomerellales > Glomerellaceae > Colletotrichum > Colletotrichum coccodes. The sequence continues at coordinate 14,361 of JAIMZG010000203.1, read as the reverse complement.
TCAGAGGGATCACGTTCAAATGAGTAAGCCGATGACGTTTCGAACTACAAGCACAAGACCTTGCAGAGTAATCCAAGGTGGACTGTGTCTTCCGCCATCGCGTTGCCGCCAGACCCGGCCTGCACTCCTCCGGAGCGGCGGGGCCTCGACCTCGGGGTTTCGGCGCTGATGTTACGAGCCGCGGGGCTCATCGAACCTTGAGTCGAAAGAGGAAGCCGAAATCACCTCCCGATCGGCGGCTTGTCGATTACATCTGTGAGGACCCCTGCTTATTTGGATTTCGTAGCACTGTGAAACTGTAATCTGGGGTAGCTTGGCGGTATAAGACGAGCCTGCATCCTTTCTTCTTGTTGTAGCGACTCGAGACCTTCTGTCATGAGCTGCCAAACATGCCTTCTCTCCAGATCACATCACTCCGTTTCGAGCACCACCCGACCGGGCTCGGAGTCTCTTCTACGGCCCCCCGCCTCTCATGGCATGTCGATTGGGACTCTATCCCCCAACACTGGCAGCAGCAGTCCTATGAGATCAGCATCACTCGCGGCTCCCGGCGACCCCAGACTTTCCACGTGAACAGCGGTTCAACCACACTCGTCCCTTGGCCCGACTCCCCGTTGGCATCTGGCGAGGCCGCTTCGGTCTGCGTCAAGTCCAACGGCTTCACCGACGAGGGAAACCTAGATACAGAATGGTCCAAGCCGGCGACCGTCGAGGCTGCCCTTCTCTCGCAGGACGACTGGAAGGCAAAGCCCATCACCGCGCCCCCGCGAACGAACTCCCATCCCGACGAACGGGGAATCCGGCCGGTCCGGTTCCGCAAGACGTTCGACGCCCCCGATATCAAAGAGGGCCGTGCCAGGCTTTACATTACCGCCCTCGGCCTGTACGAATCCTACCTCAACGGCACCCGCATCGGAGACGAGTGGCTCGCTCCGGGGTGGACGGCGTACCAGCACCGCATCCAGTATCAGGTGTTCGACGTGGGTTCTCTGCTGAAACCGGGCCAGCCAAACACTCTCTCGGTAGAGGTCAGCGAAGGGTGGTACGCCGGCCGCGTGCTCTGGGGAGAGGGTCTCACTTGCTTTTACGGAGACCGCATCGGCGTCCTGGCCCAGCTCGACGTTTTGGATGGTGCCTCATCAGACCCGGCTTTTCGACTCACGACAGACGATACCTGGGAATGCCACCCCTCGCCGATTGTCGGCAGCGACATCTACGACGGCGAGACGTACGACCTCGGTCTGGAGGTCACGGATTGGCATAATGATCAGAGCAAGTGGTCTACCGTCGAGGCCCTACCATTCCCCGGGTCGTCCCTCGTCGCATCTTCCTGTCCACCGGTGCGCATCACCGAAACCGTCAAGCCCGTCGAGGTCTTCACAGACCCCACCGGCAAGACGCTTGTCGACTTTGGCCAGAACCTCGTCGGAAAGCTCGTGGTCCATTCTCTCCAGAAACCAGACGGCCACCGCCTCAAGATCCGTCACGCCGAGGTCCTTGAGAATGGCGCCCTCGGTGTGCGTCCTCTCCGCGCGGCGAAAGCGACGGACACCATCATCTTCGGCGGCCGCCGCGGGCTCCGGGAATGGTCGCCGCACTTCACATACCATGGGTTCCGCTACGCCGAGCTGGACGGCTGGGCCGCCGACGAGGTCACCCTGGACTCCGTCTCGGCCGTGGTCATGCATACCGACATGCAGCGGACGGGCTTCTTCTCCTGCTCCAACGACGACATCAACGCCCTGCACCGTAACGTCGTCTGGAGCATGCGTGGAAACTTTGTATCCATTCCGACCGATTGCCCTCAGCGTGACGAGCGTCTGGGCTGGACGGGCGACATCCAGATATTCAGCCCGACCGCCTCCTTCCTCTACGACTGCGCCGGTATGCTCTGCAACTGGATGCGAGACGTGATCCTGGACCAGAAGGCCGCCAACGGAATCGTCCCGGTCGTGGTGCCCAACGTCATGAAGGACGGGCCTTGGCCTGCGGTGCCGCAAGCCGTGTGGGACGACGTCGTTATCCTCGTGCCGTGGACCCTGTACAGATGGTTCGGCGATGCCGGCGTTTTACAAGTGACCTACCCAGGCATGAAGGACTACCTCGAGTCCATCAAGCGAGGAGAGGATGGTCTCTGGGATCCCTCGCTCTGGCAGCTAGGCGACTGGCTCGACCCCAACGCACCCCCGGCCGAGCCAGGCCTCGCCAGGACCGACGGGACACTCGTCGCGGACGCGTACCTCGTGTACGTCACAGGCATCATCTCCCAGGTCGCCAGCGTCCTCGACCTCACCGCCGACGCAGACATGTTCGCCGACGAGCACCGGCGCCTCAAACAGCTATTCCAGGACAAGTACATCACCAAAGCAGGCTTCGTCGTCGCCGACTCCCAGACGGCCCTCGCCCTGGCCCTGCTCTTCGACCTGCACGAAACCCGCGCCCAGCGGACGGCCGCGGCAGAGAGGCTCGCGCGGCTGGTGCAGTACTCCAAGTTCAGGGTCTCGACCGGCTTCGCGGGCACGCCTGTCATCCTGCACGCGCTGTCGGAGACGGGTCATGTGCAGCACGCGTACCGCATGCTGCTGGAGACGGGCTGTCCGTCGTGGCTGTATCCCGTCCGCATTGGCGCCACGACGGTGTGGGAGAGGTGGGATAGCATGCTGGAGGACGGGACGATCAACCCCGGCGAGATGACGAGCTTCAACCACTACGCGCTCGGGAGCGTCGCGAACTGGATGCATGCGAGTATCGGGGGACTTGTCACCGTTGGAGGCCGGGTGGAAGAGGTTCCGGGTCAGGCCTCGGCCGGGAGGGGAGCTCAAGCATGCCTGTGTTGAGCACTTGAGCCCGAACGGGAGGATTCGGAACCGGTGGGAGATGAAGTCGGAAGACAAGTTGGTGTTGGAGTTGACGGTCCCGCCGAACGCGACCGCGGTGGTTTCGTTGCCGGACGGGAGCGAAGAGACGACGGTCGGATCGGGGACTTACACGTTTGAGAGCGGTCTAGCTCCCGAGACGAAGGGGCCGTGGCCGCCAAAGGCTCTGTTGACCCAGTTTGGGCTATGAGTAGCCGGGCTTTGTAGATGATACCTTGCGTGGCCGTCTCACGGGCTTGTTAGCATGCACGCAATGCAATGACTGCCCCTGAGAGAAACAGACCAGACAGATGGTGATCTTTGCAGGCTGTTTCCGTGTCTTGACGTGGTAAGACGGGCATCAAGTCCATAGATCATCACAGCGAAGACGACATTACCAACCTTAGTTACCAACGACCACCTCATTCTACCCAGTTGCGGTGTGTCCTTATCCTGGCTATGCTTTCTTATTGAAGCCATCCTCGCTTATCCGCGAGTACATGGTTCTCGACGTAGCCTGAGGGGCAAGTTACCTCGCCGGTTGCCGATTGAGCCGTTTCTAGGTACAACAGATTCCCTGTGTTGCCGTAGAAACGTCGAGTCTAAGCTGAGACCACACCTCGGGAGGTACTTTTGGATTAGGAACTTTTGCGACAGATCCCCTGCTGTCTCTGACTCTTTCCCGCCTCCGCGTTGCATCATTCGGCGGCGGATCCTTCTGCAGTGACCTTCCAAGCTCGGTTACATCGCTGACGACTGTGCTTACGAGGTTATCGCTCTGTAATCATAAACCAAAGCTCTTGGCCCGACTTCTTCTTCCTCAGCAGCCCGATTGCAGCTCTCCACTCTACATCTGCATTTGCATCGTAACATCGCAACGTCGTCGCAATGCGATACTCTTTGTCAACCAACCTGCTGCTCTTGCTGGGCTCGTCGCGGCTCGTCCTCGGCTCCCCCAGCGACCAGGTCGTGATCGCGCCGTCGGCAGAGGACGAAGGCGCCGTCCCGGCATTCGCGTGGTCCGTCGAGAGTTCCGTCCTCACGGCGCTCGAAAAGCACTCCGATCCCGTCGATGCCTTGGTCTCTCTGCAGCCGGAGATGGCCGCCGAGATGTCCAAGGCGCGTCTCATCCACGTCTTGGGCGACAAGAAGGCGGAATGGATGACCGAGGGAGACAAGCTCCGCCTGCGGCGGAAGGGCAAAAAGTTCCGTGACATTACGGACTTTCAGGATCTCTACGCCGACTCCGTCGATACGCAGTCCGGGAAAGCCAGTGAGTCCTCGGATGCACCCTTCCGGGATCCCCGTGCCCGAGGAGCCCAGCCGACTAACCACGCCGCAACCGCAACCGCAGACCTCCCCAAGATAACCCACCAGAGCCTCATCAAGCCCCTCTTCCCCAAAGTCAACCAGACCGAGATGCGCGACGTCCTCCAGCACATGACGAGCTACTACAACCGCTACTACGGCGGCCCGACCGGCGAGGAGAGCTCCGTCTGGCTTCACGACCACATCGCCGGCATCATCGCCGCGTCTCCGCTGCACGCCCACATCTCGCTCGAGTACTTCACCCACGAGTTCCCGCAGTCCTCCATCATCGCCCGCTTCGAGCCCAAGGTCCGCGACTTCTCCAAGCCGCTGACCATCATCGGCGCGCACCAGGACTCGGCCAACTACCTGTTCCCGCTCCTCCCCGCGCCGGGCGCCGACGACGACTGCTCCGGCACCGTGAGCATCCTCGAGGCGTTCCGGGTGCTGGCGACGAGCGGGTACGTCCCCAAGGAGGGCCCGGTCGAGTTCCACTGGTACGCGGCCGAGGAGGGCGGGCTGCTGGGTAGCCAGGCGGTCGCGGCGTACAAGAAGAAGGAGGGCGCCAACATCGGTGCCATGATGGAGTTCGACATGACTGCGTTCATCGCACGGAATGCTACGGAGTCCATTGGCTTCATCAAGACGGACGCGGACGCGCCCCTGACCAAGTGGGCGGTGGACCTGAGCGAGGAATACATCAACATCACGACGAGCGTCTACGAGCTGATGCCGGGCGCGGGTTCGGATTACATGTCGTACACGAAGCTCGGGTTCCCTGCGACCTTTGCGTCCGAGGGCAACCCCGTCGCGGGCGGGTTCCCCGGCGAGTTTGACCCGTACGTGCACACGGAGAAGGACACCATGTGGGTTGACGACGAGACCGGCGTCTTCTCCATTGACCACATGGCGAGGTTCTCCGAGCTCGCCATCGCTTTTGCTATTGAGCAGTCTGGCTGGGATAACAAGTGGAGGTGAGGCATCGGTTGCCAGATACTCTTGGCTTAGACCTGCCATGGCTCCTTGCTCTCTAGCATGTGAAGCTCTCATGCCGTTTCTGCATGAAGTCCCGACGTTGGGCAATGAACAGTTCTCTTGTGATGATTGATGAAGCACTCTCTGGTCAACTACATGCATCGCTCCCAGCCAATGTCTGGCGTGAATCCCGGCCGTCGGCGGGGCTCGTAGGCTAGTGTAACTCGGTGCCAATTCTCCCCTAGCCATCGGAATCGAATGATGCGATCGATGACAAATGCGGGGGGGTTCGATGACAAAAGTGCGGAGTCGCATATAACTGCCCAAACAGTCCATCGCGCGAGATTCACTTATGAGCGAGATTCACTATGAGCGTAAACCCATCGTAACCGCAACTACAAATAAGCTTATTCGATCCTCCAAGGAGTCTCAGGCGGGACTGCAAACCCATAGACCCCAACACCACCGAAATGGCATCAGCAACCTCCTTCCGCCAGATCATCGGCGCCCCGGCCTCGACGGCCTCGCCCACCGACAGCACCCTCGTCATCATCGACGCCCAGAACGAGTACGCCGAGGGCAAGCTCGCCGTGTCCGACGTCGCCTCCTCACGCAAGGCCATCGCCGGCCTCCTCCAAAAGTACCGCGGCGCCGGGGGCAGCGTCGTGCACATCGTTCACGACACGCCCGAGGGCGCGCCCGTGTTCACGCCCAACACGCGGCTGGCCGAGGAGTTCGAGGAGCTCGCGCCCAGGGACGGGGAGAAGGTCGTCAGGAAGAACTTCCCCGGATCGTTTGCCGGGACGGATTTGGAGAAGCATCTGGGGGGGTTGGGGGAGAGGGGGAAGAAGATTGTTTTGACGGGGTACATGGTGAGTACTTTTGCGTGCAAGTTTCCTGAAGGAGTGCGAGGTTTTAATGACGAGGATAGGCTCACGTTTGTGTGTCGACCACGGCTAGACAGGCCGCTCAGCGAGGTTTCGACGTCCTTGTGGCGGAGGACGCGGTCGGTGACCGTGACATTCCTGGTGTCGATGCCGCGCAGCTCACCAAGGTTGCCCTGAGCGAGATTGGCGATGCATTTGGCACCATCGTCCAGAGCAGGGACATTGCGTAGGGTTACGGCGGGATGCAAGGATTTTGAATTGAGGAACACAAAACAAAAGCGAAATCTATCCATTACTCACTCACGCGCATCCTGCATCGTGCTGTCAACGTACACCCGTCCTCTTTGCCTGATAAGATGAGCCACGGCGCTCATCCGTGGTCTAGACGCTCAACAATTCGGCGTGAGCCAGTTACGAGAGTCCACTGGTGGTTTTGAAGCAAAACCCTCGAATCTTTCCAGACTTGTTCGCGTGAAAGGCTGTCTTGGGATAGAAGCTCCGATACGGTTCAATTAGATGGCGAACATTCATCGAGCCATCACAGGTATGCTTTCCTCAATGGTTTCCGGCAAGCCGGCCCCACCCTCGCCGGACCCTGCCGGAGCTTGGTCCGAGGTCACTTACGATTGGCGCACACCAGGCAATGGCAATGCAGGGAGGCTAACAAGGGAGAGACTTGAGGGATAGGCCAACGCGATATAAAGTCGAACAGAGTTCGAAGTTCAATCCGGGTTTGTGGCCACTCAAGTTCAAATCTCCTCCATCTAGTTGAATCTCCCTCCAAGTGGCGCTCCTGGTCGTTCAGAAATGGAGCAGCAGAAGCCAACAGCATCGAGGGCAGCTCCCGCCTTGACGGGCCCAGTCCCCCGGTTCGGAAGATATCTGAGAATGACAATGTACATGAGGAGACTGCCCCATATCACGGACGAGTACTTCCACGCGTACTGGGCGAATAACCACAAGCAGCTGTCGCTGGAAAACAGCACCTTCGCCAGCAAGATCCGGCGGTACAATCAGGTACTTGACTGTCGAAACGGACGAGGCGCGACAGCATGCTGATGATGGACGACGTAGTACCACATCACCCCGGAGCTCCGAGAGCAGGCCGAGAGGCTTGGCGGCACCGTACTAGACTTTGACGGTGCCGCAGAATTTTGGGTGGAAACCCTGGAGGACTGGGAGAGCATCACACGGGACCCCGAGTTCGTGCGGATTATTTCGGGTAAGTTGAGATCTGCTACCAACAGACTGCGCCGCACGTGTAGTGCTGAGCACCTGAGTCCTAGGCGATATGGCCAACTTCGTGCTCGGGCCGCTTCACGTCACGTTGGGATACGACTACTTGGTTATAGGGAAGGATTGGGAGGCAGCGGCGGCTGCGTGAGGGTACGGATGTCTCTGAGAAAGGCCACGACGTTGTGACGCCGGCCAATATACTCGCTATGGTTTCCAAACACTATCGCCCCCATGGTGCTGGGCCTGAAGGTCACCATTCCACACATCGCATGAGAAGAACCTCTGATGCACGTGGGCCACCGGTGCGTCCCGAACTTCAAAGCAACAAAGTGACACCTCCATCGACAACCCAGGGACCCAGACGTGAATCATGGGAAAGGCGGGCCTTGGCGTCTCTTGACTTGCCTTCGCGATGACCCAATCCAGATCCAGTGCGGAAATCGCCGATTGGCAGCGTCGCAGTGCGGAGAAAGTAGCATCACGCCAACAAGGGGCCATGACGATCGACGCAGCAGTCCCAGGACCTCTCGGCACTAGAGCCCACTAAAACAGGTACAGCAATCACTGTTCAGAGGATCTTGAAAGGGGGTCTGTCTCTGTTCTGCGAATGATGAGTGCCGAGGCAGCACTGGAGGGGCGAAGGCGAGGGGACCACAGGTACCCCATCGCCCGTGGGGCCGCGCAGCCAGCCGACTTGGCGAACAACGAGTTCATAACCCAAAGAGGCATCAGTGTCGTCATCATTCTGTATTGTTGAGCTGTCGAAGCAGAGATGCTGGTCTTCTGGAGCCATTGAACAGCTAGAATAGCACACAAACTAACAAGGGACTTGCACAGGGCGAAGCTGTTGCTTCGGACCTCGGACAACTGACTTCTGCGAGCGAAGCATTGGCGCTCATCATAACAAGAAAAAATGTACTCACTGAACGACCCCACGATGGGTGTTGGTTTGGTTATAAGAGACAATGGCTGCGTGTTGGGATGAACGGGCGTGGTACATACAGACGATCAATTGAGACGAAGCCCTTAGGTCCTGCTACCCAAACTGCGTTCGTGAAAGTTATTAGACTTGGTTCTAGTTGTCAGACATAATCTTAATTACACACGAGAAGCCATCACCATGAGGCCCTCCACCTTGTCCACCATCCTCTCCTGCGCCGCCGTCGCGACCGCGGCCGCAACCACCAACGAGACGACCCCCGAGCCGGCCATCCCCAACGTCGTCCAGTCGACCTGGGACGGGCAGTGCTTCTACCCGACGCCGGACGCCGCGTTCGACCTCGAGGCCTACCTCGGCCGTTGGTACCAGGTCGCCGGCACCGTCGCGCCCTTCACGGCCAACTGCAAGTGCATCTTTGCGCAGTACTCTCTGAATGTAGGCACGACGATTCCTCGGCCTCGGGCGCCGGCTCAAGAGTCAAACGGCTGACACGATCAGGACAACGGCACCGTCAAGGTGAACAACACCTGCGAGGCCGGAGACCGCGCCATCAACATCCTCGGCACCGCCGCGCCGGCCGACCCGTCGTACGGAGCCAAGGGTGTCCTCCGCGTCCAGTTCCCCGGGCAGCCCGGACCCGACTGCGCCGGACCCAACTACATTGTCCAGGGTGAGTGCAGCCCGCCACGAAAACCTTTCGGTGCCTCTGGTAGGCGAAAATGATCTGACCGCGGGTACCCCACAGATTATACCCCAGACTTCGCGCTCGTGCAGTCCAACAACTTCACGACGCTGTTCGTGCTCAGCCGCCAGCAGAACCCGGAGGAGGCCGTCCTCGATGTAAGTCACCCACCGCACACAGATCGCCCGCCAGGAGGACAGGGCACCTCTCTCGAGGGTCATGGCGCACGGGTGCTGACCGCAATCACTTCTGACAGGCATGGATCGCACGCGCCGGCCAGCTCGGCTCGAACCTCGACGACGTTGTCAAGACGGATCAGACCGACTGCAAGTTTACCTGAGACGCGGGGAGCTCGTCAGAATCTGCAACCGCTGCTGACGCTGCCGTTCACGGGGAACGCGAGGAATCCGTGCCTGTCGCTTGGCCTGCAACGGACACGGGAGAGTTGAAGTGAGACAGGGACCCGGCGGTCGGTCCAAGAGCGGCCACCGGACACGTTCCACAGATTAGAAAAGAGATGCGTAAAAACAGATGAAAAATTCTAAATGCCATGGTGTCGCAGATCGGTGACAGCGGGGTGACATTCTTCTTTGACGGGTGGGTGGGTGACTTGATAGGCTCGGGCCTACACGAGGTGAAGCGCACAGCTCTCGGAGTTTCTCGGCGGCAGCACATTATTGGTCAATGAACAGTGAGGGATTCTACAGGAAACCTTGAAGCTCAGCTCAGCTCAGCCAGGCCTGGCGCCTTTTTTTCCCATTGCTTTTTTGTTTTTATTTTATTTTTTTAGTTTGTGAGCTAGGAGCTTGGATCTGTCGCTCGTTGAGCTCCATTTCTGAAAGATTGTGTACCTTGTGCGACTCGTGCCCAGCCATTTTGTGCCACTTATGCAAGGGGTTTCTATGACGACACCACCTTGGCCCGAGACATCATGACGAGGTGACCGCGTGCGGTCCGTGTGTGTGTGAACGCATCTGTGGGCACCCCTTTCTGTGTGGTGGAGGTTCGATGGAGGCCGGGCTTGAAGCTCAAACCGGGTAAGCTGGGCAGAGGAGGGAGTGGAACGGGGGAACTCAATTGAGTTTCCTTCAAATAGCTCTTGGATCCCTCTCGCGGCGGGTGTCTGATCCAGGATTGCATTTTGTTAGTCTGAGTCCACAACATTGCTGTTCTCCAAGCAAACAGACACCTCTTATCGACACTTTCGAGCATCACCGTACGTTACAACCCATTCAGAAAAGAAATCGCCAAAATGGTCAAGGGCAAGGAAGAGGTCATCTCCGAGTTCAACGAATACGTCAACATGACGGCCGAGGAGCTCGAGGCCTGGCTCAAATCGGGAGACTCCAACAGCGCTGGCTGGCCCAAGGACGACGCCGAGGGTGACGGCGAGACGGTAGGACACGACAGCGGGCGCAAGATCGTCGAGATCCTCCATGCGAACCCGGAGAAGAAGGAGGACGAGTACACGGACGAGCAGGTCGAGCACATGCGCAAGGTCGTCGCGTATTGGTGAGTTTTCCGAAACGCGGACACGGGGCGTGAGCGGGCGTGCTGATCGGACGGACAGCAAGCGGCACCTCGCGCAAGAGTCCAAGTCGAACAGCGAAAAGTCGCCCGAGGAGGTCAAGAAGACCAAGTCATACGCATCGCTGAAGAACTGGGGCCATGACTTCCTCAAGGCCCAGGGCGAGGACGACGGGGCAGAGAAATCGAACAGTAAACCCGCCGAGAAGCAGGAGAAGGACGAGGAAAAGGCCGAGTCCAACGGGTCCAAGAAGCAAAAGAACGGGTCCAAGAGCGAGGGCGAAGAGGATGCCGGGGAAAAGGCGGGCGACAAGCGCAAGAACGCCGGCGAGGAGAACGGCGCCAGCAAGAAGCGACAGACACGTCAGGGCGAGGGCAAGGCCGCCGAGAAGGGAGAGAGTGGAGACGAGGATGAGAAGGAAGACGCAGCCGAGGAAGACGCAGCCGAGGAAGACGCAGCTGAGGAAGACGGTGACGGGGAGATGGAGGATGGCGGCGACAAGGAGAACGGCGGCGACAAGACCACGAAGGGGCCCGAAAAGGGCGACACCGTTAGCTGGAACTGGGGCAACGGCCAGCCCGAGGGCAAAGTGCTCGACGTCAAGGGCGAAAAGTAAGTGCGGGAGCGACTACGGGACGAGCGTGCGAAGTGAGGCTAACCACCGTTGTAGGACCACCATCGAGACGAAGCGCGGGAACGAGGTGACTCGCGACGGAAAGCCTGAAGACCCGGCTGTGGTGCTGGACACTGGCAAGTCGAAAGCCATCAAGTCGGCTCACGAGCTGAACGAATCATGAGATGCGACGAGCGTGTACTTTTATGTGAGAGCAGTCTGACGCTTCCAACCTGTATTAGTTCTGTACCAAGTAGAACCTGTCACGGTTGTTTGTTCACCTCAAGCGATCTTGTGCATGTGCAATTGAAACGTTGTATACTTTCCGTCGAGTGACTCTCTACTGTTTTTTACACGCCTATTCACTATAAAGTCTTGTCGCGAGCTTTTTTACAATTCCTCAACCTTCCGAGACTCATCGGGGGTGTCCTGGGTCTGTTGGAACTTCGTGACGGGGTCCTTCTGCGCCTCCTTGACCTCGTTCCAGAACTTCTCGCCATTCTCCTTGTCATCCTTGAACAAGTGATCAATCACGAGCTTCTTGGGCGTCTCGCCCATCCACTGGAAGAGGGAGAAGTCGCGGAACTCATCGGCCCTGAAAACCTCGAGCATCTCGATGGGCTCGTCGCCAATGTTCTCAACAAAGTGGCCCATGTTCTTGGGCACGATGCCAACGTCGCCGGGGACATAATCAAAGGTGCGGGCGGTGCCCTCGGCGGCGAAGATGGTGACGCGCGCGCGACCCTTGATGAAGAAGGACCACTCGTCGGCGTTGGGGTGCCAGTGCATCTCGCGCAGCGCGCCGGGCTGGATGGTGAGGTGGGCTGCGGCCACCGTCTTGGAGATGGGGAAGTTCTTGGAGTCCGTGATGCGTACCTCGCCGCCCGACGTCTGCTCGGGCTCCTGGTCGAGCATGCGGTGGGTGAAGTTGAAGCGCGACTTCTTGGCGTGCTTGCCCTTGGGACGCTCCTCGTCGATGGTGCCCGGCACCGTGCCCTGGAAGATGTACTTTTCGCTCTCGGGGAGGTGCTTGAAGACCTCGGGCTCGAGGTGGAAGTTTTCGGCGATGACGGATTTGGGGGTGTGTGCTGTTGAGGAGACGTGTTAGTTGTCGTGGTACATCTGAGAGGTGACGGAAGATGTCGATGGTGTCGGGTTGCCGGGTGGGCTGCACCGCGTCGACACGGCTGCGGATCGCGAGACACTCACGGCGGCATGCATGGTGTTGTAGGGTTCAAATGTCAGGCGGTAGATGGAAAAAAGGCACTTACCGAGCCAGTCGGACAGGATAAAGGTCGACTCCTCGGAGAAACTGCCGTCGTCGAAGATGATGAGGAACTCGGTGCCGTTGGCACTCAGGCCCTGCAGCGAGTGAGGCACTCCAGATGGGAAATACCAGAGGTCTGCATGTCGAGCCAGCGTCAGCAACCTCGGCTCCCTTGCGGAGACAACTTGGTCGGTAAGCAGGGAGCATCACTAACCTCCTTTCTTCAAGTCGTCTATGAAGTTGCCGCCCTCGTAGTCGAGCGCCGTCACGCGGACCTCGCCCTCCAGCACGTACGCCCACTCGGCCTCCTTGTGCCAGTGGAGCTCGCGAATGACACCCTCGCCGAGACGCATGTTGACGCCAGCCAGCTCGACGCTGGTGGCCAGCTCGCGGACCGTCGTCTGACGGGTCCAGCCACCTTCCTGTCGTGGGGCGGTCGGTGTTAGTATGAGCCGGCACCTCGGAGCTCCAACGCGGATCTGCGGGCTCGACTGGGGTCGCAGAGCGCCAATTGGCATCTCGGCTTCATTCACTCACCTCGATGCGGATGTGCGAATCCGCAAAACTCCATCGCATGTTGGGCATGTTTCCCTTATCCGTCGACGGCGGACGCACCATGTCCGGGTTCTGGCGCGAGCGCTCGCTGTTCCAGGGCCCCAGGACGGACGCACCGAGCCCGTTGCGGTAGGGGAGCGGGTCGAGGCCCTCGCCGACCGAGTCGACGGCGCCGTCGTTGGGGTCCCTGAAGCCCGGCGTGTACGGGTTGCTGGTGCTCTTCTTGCGGTAGCTCGCGGGGATGTCCATGCCCCGGAGGAGGCGCTCGCGCGGGCTGTCGTAGTGCGGCGCCGCCGAGCACAGCTCGCTGACGGACGCCCAGAGGAGGAGCAGCTTGGCTGCCGTCGTGGGTTGGGTGAGCTGCATGCTGGGCCAACGGTTCCTGGGGATGTGGCGATGGACTTTGTTAAGGAGGGGGGGATCTTGGGTGCCAAGAGGGAGATCTTGGAGCAGGGAGACAACTGAGGCTCTCTCCGATGGGTGAATGGAAGAGGATGGAGTAGGGAAAAGTCTACGGGAGAGATCGCGAAAAGCTTGTGACGCTGGGAAAAGGACTCGATTTTATACCCTTTTTTCTTGACCCTCAGCATCCGTCCTATCCATGCCATGCCTTGACCTCTTCCCTTTCGGTCTCGCCATGTCGAAGCAACCCAGGCCGTGGTACGTAAACATGGAGCTTACAAAGGCGTCGAACCTCGTAGTAGTCATCAGCGCATCACCTCACCCGCCCATCGCTGCAAGCCGGCACACACCACACATCTGCCACGCACACCAACCAATGCAACGGTTGGCACACATGCCGAACCCCCGAGCCCAAGCTCCCCCGCAGCCGTAGTAACAATGGCAAGTAGTAGCTTCAGCGAGGCACAGAGCAGCTGTACGTACGGATGGTGCATACCACCTAACATGGTAGGTTCTTGGAGCTGTTCCCCCCACTGGCTGAAACGCGGCAGAGCAATGAGCGTGAACACCTCGTCATGCGGGGATAGGCCAGTCAAATAATGCTCCCCAGTGATAGCCGGCGCCAGGGGAACATGCACGATGCGCGAGGACAAGGGTGGGAGGAGGAGGGCATGAGTAACCGGCCGCGCACCCTCTCAGAAAGAAAGCACCGCCGGTCTTTTTCATGTACACCTGGAAACCCCGGCGGTATGTGCCGGCGCTCTGAGGCGGCCTGGCGGAGTCTGCGGTGCTCTCTCAGTCGTCTCACTGGCTCCCTTCCCGTTGATCCAATGGCTCCGGCAACTCTCTCTTGCAAGCTCCCCATCGTTTGCTGAGATGTTGGGGGAGTATGCAGCGGCTATGACGCAGGTTCCTGCGGATTGAGCTTAACTCCAACCCAGCTCCAAGGCTCTCGATTGGACGGGGAATATGTCGGAGAACCTAGACGAGAAGCTGGTCTGTCGTGCGGCCAGGGCCCTGGTTTCACTCTGCAGCAGTGCTCTTTTTCTGCACATCCCGTCCATCCCATCCCTTCCGTGTGTCTGCTGTAGCTCGAGCTTCTCCAATGGTTCC